>JAVSBS010000271.1:0-24257 GCA_033124195.1 Coracias cyanogaster
CGGACCCCGACCGGCGGGCCGGGCGCGCTGCGCGGCCGCGGAACCGGGCCGGGGCCGGGGCCGGAGCCGGCGAGTGGGCGCGGCCGGAGCCGGGGCCGTGGAGGGCGCCACGGAGGTTGTGGCGTGGGGCTGGGGTTGAAGCCGGGGTCGTGAAAGAGCGCAGGGATAATCGGGGTTGCTTTGTTTTGAGGGGCAAAGGGAGTCCTTGGGCGCTCCCGGGAGAGCCGGCTGTCTTGGGGACGCGGCATCAATGCGCCCTTTTGTTCCCGTGCAAACCAGAAGTATCAGCCGGGCTTTCTAACTTCCGACCAACTCGTGGCCGTCCCGCTGCGATGCGCCGGTAACCGAGGCCCGGGTCCAGGGCGGGCTGCGGGCTGCGAGCCCTCCCCCTGTGCGGGCACTGCCGCGCCTGGGCGGCTGCCCGGGCAAGCAGTCACAGTGTGACAACGGCAGAGGTGCATCGAAAGTGCGTCCGGGAAACACCGAAAGGCATAAGTATGGCGACACTGGGGACTGGGCTTTGTGGTGTTTGTAAATAAAGAATGAATGAGAAAGCCCTTCTCCGGGGAGCGATCTTCAGGTGTCCTCGCCAACGAAAGCCCCAGTTGCTTGTTTGCTCACAAAAATAAGAGGCCAGGAGGGAGAGCAAGAGCTAGGTGAGGTATTCTCCTGGTGTTCTGATCCTGCAAGGACCCTTTGGAGGGGATCCTTGTGCCTACACACAGTGAAGTCTTGGTGGTGCGAGTGCAGAAACCCCAACCCTTCTGTGCCACAGAAAGGCAGAAATCGGTGCAATCCCAAGCCATCTAATAAAAGATGCCAAGACCTTAGAAGCTGTACCCAGCAGAAGACAGAAGCTGTCCATATTGCCAGGTGGACTCACTTCCCAATGTGGCTGTCGTGGCAGATCTGTTGGTAGCCAGCTCCTGGTGACCCAGCAAATTCTGTTTCTGTAGGCTAATGATGTTAAACCATGACATTTTCAGAGTGGGGGGTTTAATTTGTGGCTTTGTCATGCTCTCTGAACAGAGGAGCCAAAGAACAGAGCAGCCAGAGACGTGGGAGAGAAAGGGTTAGCGTATTTGCACTGAAAATGAAACTCATGCTTTGGCCCTTAAGCTTTAATTACATCAACACTGCCTTCAAGTGAGACTTGGAAAAGGAACAGAGGTGATGATAAGAGTTGATAGAAAATACCAGTTGATTTGCCTTTACTCTTAGGTGATTTGAGGGCTGAAACGTCATCCAGTGTAATATCGCTCAGCTTGCTCAATATTTTTCATGTGCAGCCTCCTGTAAGTCCTCATGGACAAGCTCATGAGTATTTAGAGCAGACACAGTGGGGCTAATTTGAACTAACCCTCCAGTATCTTTAAATGGACACAGGATAAAGATCATTAATGCTTCAAAGGATGTACAACTAGAGAAATAAATAATAGGGGAAAAAAAGGCAAATTAAGAAATAGAGGGCATAGGTAGGAAGAAGCATTTTTTTTCAGGGTAAACTCAATAACAAAAAAGCATGAAAGCTTGGTGATACAAGAAAGCTTTTCTAGATGGCAAGGGATATAGACCACAAACCCACCACATTCCTATATGGACAAATTATTTCAATTGCCAGCTGAAGAGACAGGGAGGAAAACACTGGCATGATTCAGGTGAGCTCCCAGCACAGGTCAGGAGCAGGCCCTTGGTTTCTTGTCTCTGAATACATTGCTTTCAGCAGTGGAGCCTGCTGCAAGGTAATTCAAAATGAATTTGGGTGCATTCTTGCTATTTCCAGGCACTGTGTGACTTCACAGTGTACAAGCCTAAGAGGAACATAAAAATGCCCTGCAAAAATGTTATCAGAGATTCACTAAACATTCACATCCTCTTCTCAGAGCTCTTCCAGGGTATTGCATTAATGCATAGTAACAATAAAAATATAAAAAGACCATGGAAATGACATTATAGCATTATAAGATTAATCCAATTCCAGTCAAATTAGATTATAATAAGAACCGGGTGTGCTAAAGACTATTAATGGGAACCTGTGTTTCAAAAGCTTCATCACCTTTGCGCGTGTTCTCCTCCCTGACCCCAATAATAAAAATAGCTTGGCGTTCACGAGAGCGCCCTTCTTCTGAGGACTTCACAAACACTCTCTGGTCTTTTGAGGAAAACACTGGCCTTGCTCCTGCATCAGTGAGGAAACTGAGGCTCAGACAGAGAGGCTTTCTCAAACCTAGGGAGGCAGCCAGTCCTCTCTTGGGCTTGGCTCTGGCATTTTGGGCTCCTGCAGTGGGGCTCTGACTCCCTGTGGACATCTGTCCTGCCGCGTGTTTCTTCACATGCCTAAATGGGAATGAACACCACAGTTGCCTCAAAGACAAACCTTTTCAAGCACAAGGTTACTGGGAAGCAGCTCTCCAGGAAGACAGATCTGGGCTGCCTTGTACTCCCAGCACAACTGAGTCATTGAGGAGCGCCGTCCTCAGCAGAAGCTGGATCATTTTGGTTGGGCCATGTGGTTGCTCTTTGGCAAGTGGGATCATTGTAATAGCTGGAGGCAGACGGGTGTGACTCAAGCAATGCTGATGATATACGCATTAGGTCGCAACCCGCACTGCCGTCTTTCTTGTTGCTCGATCACTGCCAGCAGTCTGCTCAGGCTTGCTTCCCCACTGCTCGCCTCGGCAGGCCGGAGCAGAGGCTGGACAGCGGGAGCTCGCTCCTGGGGTGAAGGGGAGACAATCTCACATGCTGCTGTTTGCTGAGCTGCTCTATGTTCATACCAAGTCAGGGCCGCTTCCCGTCAGCCCTGCCTTTTCTAGCAGGAGACACACAACCAACGGGTGCCTGCAGCCCAGGCAAGAGGCGAGACTGGGCGGCTGCTGTGTGGCTGAGGGCCATCAGGGTAGATGGCTCCCAGGCCTCTGGGCTGCCAGAAGCTGCTCTAATACAACAGCTGTGACTGAAAGCTGCATCCCTTGCTCTAGGGAAGCAAAGTGATGTCAACATCCAGACTCCAGATACTCTGCTTGCCCAATGTCCACAGGCTTCCCATGACCCACAGATGAAGAGTGAAGTTAGACTATCGTCTGTCCCTTGGAGAAAAGAAGTTTGGCACAAATGCAATGTAAGTATGTTATAAAATAAGAATGCTGGTCCTTTTTCAGAACAAAATACTGAACACCCTCAAACACTGGACCCAGTGGGTGTTTACCTCACTCCTCCGGTCTGCAGGCACAGGAGGGAGTGAGGCACAAGACAAATTTGAAAGGTTTAGATTTTGGAGCAGGCAGTAACCTGTGTGGCTACTGGTAACAGAGTATAACAAAAAGGGGACTGGGCTCAACTGAGCAAGGCAGGCCTCTCTCTTGATTTCAGCAAGGCAGGAGACTCCTGACTCCTCTGCAAGTCAGGAGGAGTGATCTCCTTCCTGTATGGGGGGAAAAGAGATACAGGGGAAAAAGAGGAGGGGAAGATTTAACTGCAATTGCCAGAGTTACTCCCTCCCTGAGGGCAGTGACTCCAGCCAGAGCTAGAGAACAATTTGAAAGGCTGTATCACCTAGAAAAGGAGAGGTGAGCATCTGTGTCCCCCTCTTCTCAGAGGCCACCTGAGCGTTTCAAGTTAAGCAATCAGAATCAAACCATCCAGAAACAGAAAGCACTTTAAAAAAAAATTGTCCTTTGTATTTGCCCAAGATCACGCAACACAATCTACAGAACTCAGGGTCTTCTGGCTACTCCAAGCCTGGAGATGTGCTTGGGGGATGGTCACAAACAGGACAAAGCTCCTCTGCCACATTATGAAAGGGAGAGGAGACCTATAGCTCCAGGCTAAAGCAGGGAGGAATGACCAGAGCCATTTAGCTTGACTGAAATATTGCCTAAAACATTTTCTCCAGACCTTATTTACACTGCAAAGTTTTGAACATCAGTTTCACCCAGAGGAAAAAGAAGGTATTTATATTTAATGGCCAACATTTAAGCTCCTTTAAAATGAGCTGAGAGGTTGCAGTTGGAACCGAAAGAAAATCCTAACTGCCCTGGCACAAAGCAGCAGTGCTGCCATTGCAGGGAAGCTGACATCTGTAACTAGACTGAGGTTTGGGGTCTAGCTCAGCCTAGATTGCACCCCAGGACTAGCAGTATTCTGGTCTGTGCATGGCATCAAGGCAGTTCCCAGGCAGCCCTGTGGCAGTGAAGAAATTCCCGTTTGTGTGCCATGGGCAGGGGCATGAAGAGAGGGAGAATAAAAAAAACAAAACCAAACCCTGTGTAAAGATAGATCGACACATTTCCAGATTTTCAGGACATCTGTCAGCAAGCCCCAGAGTGTATGGCAGATAATCCCTTTGCAGATTTTCTTTTAACTGTTGCTTGACAGAAGAGTATGCCAATTTTTTCATAAACGTCCCCATCTCTGAAGTTGCACTCCGCCTGAGGTTATGATCTATCTGCGAGGAAAAACATTACACTACCAGCTTGGGAAATGACATTAGGGAAACATCTCGCTGAGAAACATGCAGCAGCTTCAAGCTTTGGAGTATGTGCAGAGTGAAGGATGATTCCTGAAGAAGAAGGCGGCCAGAGGCGAGGTGGCTACCTGACTAGATATCTGCAGTGCTCCCACATTCTCCAACACTCTTGCTGGCTGCCGGCCATCTCCCAGGCTGAGCAAACCCAGTGTAGCGGAGAGGCCTAGTCTAATGGTCAGGTCTGACTTCAAACCCCTGCTAGAGAGCTGCAGAAGTCCTCCCGCATGCCCAGAGAGCAGTGCAACTTGGTGGACAATTCAGGATCTGAGAGCAAAGAGCTAGAAAAATGAAAAGCTTCATTTGCTCCCAGTTTAATGCTCAAATGGTGTTTTGTGGTGTTCAGCTGCTGTGTCGTTCATCTGCTAAGGGAAGGCAGAAAACAGTCCATTCTATACTGCAGTGGTAAAATGTCTTGGTCCCGACATGGGCATGCACAAATTACAGGGCCAGCAAGCTCTTTGATGCCAAGAAGACTGGGCTCATTAAGCACGGATGACACAGACAAGGCCCCAGGTGCTCCTTGGCCAAGCTGCTGTAGGCTCTACTCTGTGGCCAGCCAGACCTGCAGCTGCTGTTGGGACCTTCCAAGCTTATGTAGGCTCTGTCTGAAGTACACGCAGGAGTGAACACATTGTTTTTCTGCTTTTTAATCCTACCTATCAAAATCAAGCTCAAGTCCAAGTTTTGTAATGCTTTGCCACTTAATTCAGACCTCCCCATGCTTTGAGCATGTGCCAGAATAAGGCAAGTGAGTAAAAGGTTGACTCCAAGCCTCATGATTACTGATGGAGCAGCAGTTTATCTTTGTTTTCTTTACCCCCTAGAAAGAAAAGTGGAGTAGAAAAATGGACAAATGGGCATTTTAATATCTACTTTTTTTTTTCAATGGCAACCAGCAAAAGAGAAAGGTATTTTCAACAGTAATAATAATAAAATTGCCTTTGCCAAATGTACTTTTAGCCTCCCATCCCAAAAGACTTTCAGCTCCTGGTTGCACTTCACATTTTTCTACAGAATCATTTTGAGGAAAGAAAATCTATTTAATAGCCTGATCTAACAATGTGAAACTCTTTGGGTGTGGCTGAATTCTTTCTAAACAGTCCTGGGCAACTGTACAAAACTGAAAAAAAAAGAAAGCGCAAACTCTCAGCTGCTGTCATTTATCTTAAACCTTTTCTTTCATCCAGTTAGCTATGATAAGCACTTTGATTGTTACTCTGGAAGAAATATGTAATCATTAGGTTTCAGAGTCCACACCTTCATTTCTGCGATTGACGCCAATTCGTATCTCTCTCAGTATTGGCCTGAAAGGAAGATAGCAGCTGTTATGGGAAGATAACAGCAATTCTGCTTGCATTTGGCTGTGGGTGTTGGTCACCTTTATGTAATAATCAAATGATTTGGGATTCATCTAGGAGGGAGAAGTCCAGGACACCATGCCCTTACTCCCAGGATTATTTTGCATTTTACATTTAAGAATCATTATATAAACCCTAAAATATTCATGACAGCAGGAATGAAAGCGCAGGAGTCTCACCTTCTACCAAGGTTCGTGAATGTTAAATTATGAGACTTGCTCCTGATGTTCATCCCCTCCACCAGCTTGTTCCCTTTCTCTCTCAGCATTTCATCTCCCACTCCAAGGAGCACACCTCTGTGGGGCTGCCGTTCCCAAACACAGCAGGCTTCGCTATCTTGTTTCCAACCCAAACTGAAAGCACACAACACAGGCAGACAGATAACTGCCTGCACCATGAGTAGCAATGGATGGCTTCTCTACTACACTCCAAGTGACTTGTCACCACCGACTTTTCAGCTCCCAGAGTCTCCTGAGGGAAGCAACAGGTTTTGTGCATTAGCGCTGCAGCCAGGTATTGTAAATTAGCGCACTGGCAGAGCAAGCACTGCCCCATCTCCTTGCGGTGAGCTATAGGTAGGAGCTTGCCCAAGCGTCCCTGTGCCACCCTTACAACAATGGAGCAGGCAGGCCTGCAAATGGAAAAGCAAACCTACATCCCCAGGACAAAATAGAGGCAAAAGCCCTTTCTGGAGAACCAGGAATACCTCTCGCCCACTCCTCTTTACCATCAACCCCTTAAATTCTGTGCAAATGAGAAACTGCACTGGGGACAAAGCCATCAGTTTCAGTGTGGAGCAGGGGTGACCTTGGTTCACTGCTTTCCGTCTTGCCCACCTGACAATATCTTGTGCCCCCAGAGGCATCATGCCTGGGGGAGGCAAAGGGGACATCCTGCTCCAGGGCTTCCTCAGCCCTCTTGGCTAAGCCTGCCAGCAGTGTGCCCATAAAACATCAACAGCCAGCACAGTTTTGTGCCAGTTTTTCACTTTCCAATGCCACTCACTTCCATTCTGAGAAGAGCTCCTCTGTCACATGGGTCACATGATATTTGCTGCTCAAGAATGAGGAAAAAAAAATAACTTTTTGTGTCTGAAAGCTTGTTTGCTGTCATTCCCCCCCTGCACCCTGTCACTTCTTCACAGAGGCCCTGGCCATGTGGAGGAGGGAGCCTAGGCAGCCTTCTGCTGTGTCCGTTGCCATGCTGCCAGTGGCTGCATTGCTGGGGACCAGGTGGGCACAGGGTGAATCTGGGAGAAGGGGCAACAGGTCTGCAGGATGCCTTATTGCCAGGCTGGTTTGCTGTCCTCAGCAATTTGCTGCCTGAAAGCAACTGCTGTGACTAAAGCTGGTGCTGATACAGATGGTTACCAAATCCTAGGGATATTATCTTACTCCCACTTTACCCTGGTGGAAAAGACAGCTTTAGGGACAGATCAGGAGAGAACTGAGGTCATGAGTTCCTCAGAGGCAGGACCTGATTGTGGCCCCCTCACAAACACCCAAGGGATGTCGTCTTTGACTTGCTATTGGCCAAATCACCCTGGCCAACCAGCACGGACAGGTTTTTGTCTGCAGTGCTGGAGCCATCCAGATCATTCAGCCCACATGGAAATGTGACTTAGAGCAGGGCTGGAAACCAAAAATCTGAAACATTGCTCTGTTAAAACATATGCCAGATTGCCTTGCTGCTCTCCCTTGACAGATAAGCTGTAACAGAGCCTTCTTCCCCAGGGGAGAAGGGGAACCACCACTTGCCCTAAAAGGACTTCTGGCTCCAGACAGCAGAGTTCACCAGCTGCTTTCAAGAAGAGAGGTTTTCTCTGCTTTGTTTTCTTTCAAGTACTGTTTTAATTCCTTTGCAGACGCACATTTCAAGCTGGAGCTAACACTCCAATGGGCAGCTGAAGCTGAGGAAGGAGTGTCATCTGCTGCTTGTCCTCCAGCACCAGCCCCCACACCATGGGGGGCAGCAGAGAGGGCAGCAGCCAGCCCCAGCAGCAGGGACAAGGTCTGCTCAACCCCTGCACTCTAATCCCATCTTTCTTTCTGGCTTGCTTTAGGATAATCAGCTAGCTGCTGCACCCCTCTTTTTCCTACTGAGGTGGAAACAAAGGCAAAGTAACGCTCACTGCAGTGTTTCATGAATTTTCTGGCAAGCATCCCTGCCAGAAGAGCTGCCTTTACCTGCGCTAGCACTTGGACTGGGCTGCATGGATGAAGAGACAGATCTCACCTCAGAGGTCTTGACAAAGCCAAGAAAGACCAGATTTGGTATCATCATACTCCCGAGACAAAAAACAACGAGAAAAAACACCCAAAATACCCTGATAAAAATACAGCAAAATGGGATTTTTGCAAGTGTGTCACAGACCAGCAATAGCACCCCAGAAAGACCAAGGCAGGAGTTTTGCAACCTGGTTAGAAGTTACCTCCACTTTCACCTCAGCAGTCAAATACAACAGCATTATAACGCAAACATGGTGTCATCGTGTTATTTCACAACTTGTGCGGATAGGATGGTCCTTAACGTTCATAAGAGGAAGCTTCCTTGTACCGGCAGGTCATGAGTTGCCCTGTCTCTGGAGATTTTGGGTGATTTTGAAATCTGTCATAGCCCCTAGGAGCAACAGGCATTGCCTTGGGCCTCCATGCAGGCAGGGGGGAGAAGGCTAGAGGAAATGCCCTGAATCACAGTTGGTAAGCAAAGCAACAGCAGATGGATGTGGATAGAGGAGCATAAAGAAGCCATGAGGCAATTTTAGTCATCGTGATTAAGCCACAAGAGTGTCTACATTTGCAGTTATTTAGTTTACTTGTTTGCAGACACACACAACAGGAACGAAGAGGAGATGTGGAAAAGGATGACAACAGCATGTTGTGGATGTCCACAGCAGGCTCCTCCCTGGCAAGAATGGTCATACAAGTACAATCCAAAAAAGTCTGAAGAGCTGTGAATGGAAGGCTGGCACAAGCCTCCATGCCTTCCAAGTCATTTGGAAAAGGGCAGCCACTACCTTTCTGGGCAACATGTTCCAATTTTGCCACCCTCATTGTAAAAAATTTTTTCCTTATATCTAGTCCAAAACTCCTCTCTTTTAGTTTAAATCCATTACCCCTTGTCCTATTATAACAGGCCCTGCTGAAAATGTTGTTTCCATCTTTCTTATAGGACCCTCTTAAGTATTGAAAGGCCACAATAATGTCTCCCTGGAGCCTTCTCTTCTTCAGGCAGAAGAACCTTAACACTCTCAGCTTTTCTTCATAGGAGGGATGTTCCAGCCCTGTGATCACTTTTGTGGCCCTTCTCTGGACCCATTCCAACACCTTCATGTCTTTCTTGACATGCTGAGACTCCAGAGTTGGACACAGTGCTCCAGGTAGGGTTTCACCAGAGCAGAGGGGCAGAATCACCTCCCTTGACCTGCTGACCATGCTTCCATTGATGCAGCCCAGGATAGAGTTTGCTTTCTGGGCTGCGAGCACACATTGCCAGCTCAGGTCCAGCTTTTCATCCACTAGTACCCCCAAGTCCTTCTCCGCAGTGCTGCTCTTAATCCCATCATCCCCCAGCCTGTATTGATACCGGGTATTGCCCCGACCCAGGTGCAGGACCTTGCACTTGGCCTTGTTGAACCTCATGATGTTCACACAGGCCCACCACTCAAGCTTGTCCAGGTCCTTCTGCTTGGCATCCCATTCCTCAGGTGTGTCAATGGCACCACTCAGCTTGGTGTCATCTGCAAACTTGCTGAGGGTGCACTCGATCCCACTGTCTGTGTCATTGATGAAGATAATAAACAAAAACAACAGCTATCCTTCAACTTCATCACACAGTGAAGCTATATCTGCTTGGTGAAACTACCAGCCCTCTTACAGGGCAGCATATGCATGAAGTTTTACAGGAAGGGGCTTGGAACAGGATGCAGTGGGGTATGTGTTAGGAAAGACTCATCACACTGAGCTACCCCATTTGCAGCATGGACCTTGCAGTCCTGCCAGACAGAAAGCAGCATAACTAGGTAGAGCTTCCCAGAAGGGAAATTACAGTCCAAACACATTTTCTGTATAGGAAATCCAAAAGAAGAAGAAGGGAAAAAAGAAGCCCTTATCTATATTTATAAGATGAAGCTTTTCCTACACGAATAAACCTCTTAACACATTTTTCTGGGTGCTGAGGTTATTTATTTAATAGGTTTTTCTGGTATCACTTAAAAGTAGATCACCACCATGCAATGACGCCTGCTGCACTCTTTTTCTGGCATCCTCACTAGCTCCCTTCACCCGTGCCCCCAGTAACTAGAGCACTGTGTGTTATTCTCACCAGACTGCAAGAGAGGATTTTTGCTTTACTTAGGAACTTTTGCTACAGAGCTGCTTGTGTACCTACCTTTTTTGGCCCTCCATGCTTTCTTCTTTCCAACTTAGCAAAGAATAGAGGAGACATTCTCCAGAAGAGAAGGAAAGGCATGTACCCCACTGAGACCCTTGTCCTAGCTCTTCATTGTCACCCTGGGGCTGCAGATCAGCTATTCTGCCCTCGAGTGCAGAGCACAGATAGCAGAAACATGCACAGGCCTCCAATCAGCCTCAGTGCAAACGAGAACCTGGTCCCTTATGCTGTGGGCAGTGTGGCTAACACCTGCATTGCACGTTTAGAGAAGTTTATAAAGCAATGGAAAAGCAAGTATCTACCTTATCAGCATTCCCAGGTTTTTCGACTCCCCACTCTTTAACTTCCTCCTTATCAAGAGAATAGCTCTTGAGTCCCAAGGAACCCTCCCTGGGCATCTCTTCCCTGCCCTAGTGAGTGCTCCAGCACAAGCATCCTTTCAAGCAAGGCCCTGCAAATTACTGATTGACATATTAAAGTACACAAACCAGGTCCCAAGGAACTAAATCCTGCAGAATTATATCACCCTCGAGCCAAGACTGCTTTGGTTTCCTCCTTTCTAGCGCCAGCAGTTCTGCATTGCAATGCAAAGAGCAGAGCTCTTTTGCCATGGCAGAAAACTTTAATGGGAGAGATCTTAACTGTAGGTAACCAAAGAGAGAGTGCATCTGTTGTGTTCAGGGCCAGCTCTGTGGAGTAAGTGCTTTCTAACCATTACACTCCTGCTACACTACACACTTTTCAGACTTGGCATTTGGACTTTTGTCTAACCTCTTTCCCCTTCCTGCTATGTTGTGGGCAGAAGTTTCATTTTGTTGCTTTATTGTCTCTCACCTCCTTATTAAATACAATAAGTTAAAACCACTGCCTTTACAGCCATCTCTCAAGAGGGAAGAAGTGAGTTACTGTGGTGCCACTCTTGTGTTCCTGACCTATGAGAAGAAAAATGGTGGCACTGCTCTCTTTTGCCTCTGCAAGGAATAAATATCTTGCACTGATTCTGAAGCTATAGCTCACTGTAGACACCTCTCTGTTTCCTCCATCCACTTCCCACTCTTTAGGACAAAATAACTGCCTCTTCATCTCAACAGATTTATCTATTCACTTTCGTGCATGGACAGAAAAAACATTTCTTCCCCCGCAACAATGCAGCTAACTCTGGGGTAGAGCATGACAGCTATTTCACAGCACAGAAGGAGCGGCAGGGAAAATGCAGTTGTTTTTGCCTGCAGAGATGGAACAGCAGATTGGAATGGCAAAAACTGCAATTTAACTGGAGCCTTGAGAAATCCTTCACGGTTTTCATAATTTAGCCCAAAGAAAAAAAGAATCTGCCTGTAAAGGCTGAATCGCCAAAGCATAGGCTGACTCAAAGGGAAGGACTCTGTTTAGTGAAGTACAACACTATCTACTAGAGCACCCACATATTTCTTACCTAGTGAGTGAGTCCACTTCTGCTTACTTGTGAAACTGAGCAAGCTCAAAGACAGGAGCGGGAGGGCTGCAGGTGAAATAGAAAAGGTATAGGTCACTGCTCCTTTGCATGACTCAGATGCAGCTCACACGGCAGCCATCTCATCTTACCTGATTAGAGGGCATGATGCTCATGTGAGAACTGATCAGAAGCACTTTCTCTCCTTGTAGTATTTCTAACATAGGCATTAGCCAACACTACCCCGCCCCACCCCCCCCCATTTCGTTGCCCAAACCTGCTACTGAAAATGAAAGCGTCAGCAGAACTGTATCCCCACTGAGGCTGGTTCAGGGACTGCACCTGACTGAGAGCACTATAATGTGAAAGTGCCAAGGTACCACAGTGATTAGCTCAATACAATTATATGCTCAAGACATTATGGATAATTTGGGGGTTATGAGCTTCTGAATAGGCAAAAGCAAACCCTCTCCACACTGTGGAAGGTCGGGACACTGGAGAGGTAGGTTAGTTAAGCAAAAATCAGCCTTCAGCGGGACCTCTGTATCAATGTCTTTCATGTGTAGAGCAGTAAATAGAGCAGATGTTCTCTTTATATCCTCAAGGTGATATCCAGCTATCAGGTCGGCATCATCCCTGCCAGCCAGCTTCATTCTCTGCTCCTTCAGTGGGAGGTGCACCAGGAATTACACACACAAACACATCTCCACAGGACACTAGGAGTCAGAAGGGGGAAAACACTCCCCGATTTTGCACAACACTGTAAGTGCCAGCTGCCATAGAACACAGAGGAGCACTGGATGTGCTTGCTCTTGCTGATAACGTCTCTGTGGTCCCAGCCTCCTTCAGTGGCCAGCAGGAGCAGGGTGGTGAATGACTCTGCTTGAGCTAATTTTCAGTGCAGCGTGCTTCATGAAGCACAGTACCAAACACCTACCACACGGGAGTGGCTTGGCAAAAACACACCACACAACAGCTCGGAGTTACCATCTCATCCCTGAGCATGACTATTCTGCTTTTAATAACGTGGTCCTGGCTCATCGTCTTGGCTCTTGCATGTTACAGCACAGGGCTATGTGAGAGTGCTCCCAGTAGACAAAGCAAAAGATCTGGAGAGCCCTGGGGGTCTAGGAATGTTATAAAAAAAACTCTGAAGGCTTAGAAAGGCAGACACCTCTATCACTGCCAGAAATTGGCTCTAGGGAAGATGCAGGATGTGAATTCCAGTTACTTCCAAGCACGTGTGCCCTCTCTCCAGCCCTGGCCATTTTTTTTATTCATTTGCCTAGAAGTGTTTTGCAGCAGAGGTCTCTGACTGAGCAAAAGAGGCTAGATCAGAAGCAAAAGAGTGACTGTTGCATTATGCAGCATCCAGTCACAACAAGGGAATTAGATTTTGATCTGCTTGCTGAAGTTTGCTATTTCTACTCTGGTACCTGGTGGTCAATTCGTTGCCAACATCTGTATAACATCAAACATTTGCATCCATATGGACAATGTATAATTAAAGCTTGCTGCATAGAACTGTGAAAACTTTCTCATATCCTCCCTAAATTGCACTGCAACCCCCAGATGAGGGCTGGGAGCCAAAATGGAAAAAGTCTGGCATAAATATTTAACTAACTTGAGATACATATTCCTCAACTATTAGCTAATTATTTTGTGCCAGCCATAAATGGCATCTGGTTCGTTAGCACAGGACACACAAGGATACTGCAGGTCGGACACATAAGTGGGAAATGAAATGTGACTCCATGCTAATTAATATTAATGAACGGATTGAGAACCAACATCTCTTTGAAAATATGAGCTCAACGGGAGCCCAAGTGTGATTCATTATGATTATTGCTGGGGTGACAACCATTACCAGTCTCAGAAAAGCCTCTGTTTCATGTAGCATCTCTTTGGGAAGGATTTAATTGGCTTCTGGAACGAGTGAGGATGAACAGGGGGATAGTTTCAGACCAACCTGCCAGTATGTGTTTGATTATCACCCTGGAATAGGAGTAAGAGTAACAACTCCTTTTATATGTTTGTGCTAAGGTTCCCTTGCTTTGGTTGGCTTGCGGAGGCAATAGCTGTAGCCTGCTGTCAAAATCCTGCCATACTTATTCCTATCCGTCTAAAATCAGTCCTTTCTTTCAGCCCGCAGTCCCTCTTCCTCCAGACTCTGTCCCCTCTTCCCTGGACACCACCCACTTCGCTGCTGTTTCAGACTGCCTTGCAGCAGCCAGCTAGCTCAGCTCTGGGGACTTATACTTGAATTGAGTGTGTTTCACCTGAAAAGGAGAAATTTTGTCCGCTCTTTCACACAGCCTCTCTCTGGGATGTGCTCACCATGGCGCCAGGGTGGAATCTAGATGGTTACCAGTGCAGTTTTCTTCCTTGGCTAATATACAGCCATGTAATAGGAATTGCCAAACGTTTCTGTTCCCTACTTTCAAGATGATGTGTGTTGCTCTCCATTCTTAAAACATGCTAAGCCATTAACAGAAATGTTTGTCCTCATATAGAGACCTTGAACAATCATTGTTTGGTAGCCAGTTGCTTTACTTAGCTATCATGTGTGTACATCCCTTGACCTTAACATTGAGTGCCTGTGTGGATAGATCTGCAGCTTTAGCAGGGCTCCAAAGGAAATGCTAGACTCTCTTAACTTAGTTAAGCCTGTTCAGTCAAGGAAAAGGTCTCCAAGGTGGTTTCTGCCCTTGAAGCAGCTCCTGAACTTGCTTCACCTTATATACATTTGGGAAGTATATTGGGTTTTTGGAAAGCATCAATCTTTTTGCTACCTAGGAATTATCACTCATCCCATCATTCACTGACTGTTTCTCTGCTGTGTTCTCTATTTCTCAGTCAATTTTCTACCAACAGCCATCTAGTCCACCAGATAATTTCCCTCTGGTCTTGAACAAATATCAGCAAAAATCAGCTGAAGCTGAAAGCTTGGTGCTGCTTTACACTATAATTTTCCTGAATCAGGCAAGTCCTAAAGACCCACCAGGACCAATCGCACATCTCTAGAAAGAGAAGACCACTGTCTCTCAACCATCATTGCAGTTCCCATTAGTAGAGCTTTAACGTTGCTACTCCTACATTATCTTCACCGTTCTCTCAAGTCCTTGTAAAATCAGTCATGTCACTAAGACTAACAGAGAAAGAGAGAGAGAGCAATCAATGTGCAACTTGTGTTGTGGGCTATAATGGAAATTGGAAACTGGATCTAGGAATTCTTCCCTGAGGTAGTCCATCATGTCCTGTGACTTTATGCAAACCCCTTATGTTTCCTCCCATCTTACTCATGACTGGATGGAAAACTGGGTTAACAAAAATGTAAAGAATCTCTCAATGCAGCAGAGACTGCTTCAGAGCCAGGCTTCCCAGGGGAAATAAATGATGAACAAAAACAAACAACAGCACAGCTCAAATGATTCCTCCCCTCACCACAGTCCTGAGATTTCATAATTGCTCCCTTCATGGCCATTTTGGTTTGTAATATGCAGAGTAAAGATTTCCATTATAGCTGTGTTTACTTAATCACTATAATTTTTTTAAGTGAAGTTCAGGCTGTTGAAAGCACCAGGCTTCCAGCCCCAGGCAAATTAGCCATCAGCTAGTTGCACTAGAAGCTGCTCTGCTGTGATTCTTAGCAAAGGGTTTGCTCCCCAGCAGTCCCTTGGTTCTTGGATGGATCACCCACTTCTAGGAGTGAGAAGGTTATGTAACATGTTACGCTCTTTGCCTTTATCAGGAGAGATAAGGAAGGTTGTTTGGCGTTGTGTGTAAGAAAAGTCAGTCTCTGGGAATGGGATGATCATGTGGCCAGCTGGGACTAAACTGACGTCCAGCAGAGGGAAGCTGGACAACTGACAAACGCAGAATTCATTTCAGAAAGCAGCAGGACATTGATTACATCTGCAACATAGTCTTTCCAGTGAGGTTACATTGAATATTCTCATCGTGCATGGCAGAATATCCTGGCATTAATATTTAATTATGCAGGGCAAATATAAGTAGATTGAAATTCTAGGTGATGACAACTTTCAGATGACCTGGGCCCAGACTAGAATTTGTGATTTCAGATGGGAAAGCTCCACCTCTCATTCCTGTCCTCCTGAGCCATTGATCCCCTGGCATGGGAATTAGGAAGCACCTTAGCCTTTATAAGAGCTGCAACACAGCTACTACACAGGGGACTTAAGCCAAATGAATCAAACACATGGAAATAGAGTCAATACCTGCAGCTGCTGGAATGAAGGCACCACTTTGGTTGGAGTATGTGAGACAAGCTGTCATCTGAGGCAGTCAGCAACATCAACATTTTCTTGGCATTCTTATAGTTTCTGGCACCCAAAATCACTATGCTCAAAAGCAATCCAGATTTCCACTGCTATTTTCGAGATGGATTAACCTGAGCTACTGGGCAAAGCCACACCTCTTGGGAAGAAAAGATCTAGCCTCTGAAACAAAACCCAGGGGTGCAGTAGGTGGGACCCCCAGCAGAGATCTCATATTAGTCTAATAGGCCTCCTTCACATAGGCCTTTCTGCAGGTTCTCCACTGTCACTCGCCATACTTCTTGAAGTCTTTACAGATGAAAGAGAGATGATAGAAGAAGAAAATACATGTGCACTGGTTTTGGGAGAGACTGTAGACCAGCTCTGTCACAATACCAGGTGCACAAATCCCATAGAAACAACAGAAAGCAGACACCTCAGTTCTTCTGGCCTGAAGCTACTACTGCACTGAGACCTAGTGCATGATCAGACAAAATGATGTACATTGTCAAGTAGACAAGGCATTAACAAGCTTATTCCTTTCTGTAGTTAGAAGTGCAACTTCCTCTATTCCCTTGTTTAAATAACTGTAACTCATTGCATGCTTTCTGCTGATAGGCATGTAACTCAGTCATTTCAGCAAGGTTGTCAGGCACCATGAATGGTCCCTACACTGACAGCTCACATACTATCCTCTTTTCCTGGTAGGAGAGATTCAGAAAGTTCAATATCATCTCTGTTTGCAGAAACAAATCCACATAAAGTGAAACTATCATAGCAAATTTTAGTGAACATGTTTGGGTCATGGAGAGGTGGAGGTGGGATGCAGGAGAAATCTCACTGTACAGGCAACAGGCAGAGATCAGAAGAGCACCAAGTGGCCAGGTGGTAAGGGAACCCACTTCTGATTTACAATTGCAATGATTGTGATGAATAGGGGGAGTCTACAACTAAAGACATGTCTGAAAAGAACAGTAATGATTTCCACTTGTACGCCTTTGATCAGACAATCTCACAGTATTGTATAAATGAAATCTCCCAATATCTCTGCGAGGTTGGAAAGCCTTCTACTGACATGAACATGGCAGAAATAAATAGCAGCTGAATGGTGTTAGACAGGTGATGGCTTAGATAATTCATCCTCTTTTAGAAGAAGAGCTTCTAGAGATGGAATTTGCCCCAATTACAAGAGAGGAATAGATCCTCAGTATGAGCTATATTGGACTGCATGCATAAATTACTGTGCAAAATGATCATCCAA
This sequence comes from Coracias cyanogaster, assembly GCA_033124195.1. NCBI lineage: Eukaryota > Metazoa > Chordata > Aves > Coraciiformes > Coraciidae > Coracias > Coracias cyanogaster. Next base: position 17,249 of record JAVSBS010000271.1, read on the forward strand.
CCCATTCAGTTCTCATTTCCGTAGGTGAAAGTGCCAGTAAGTGAACTAATCACCTGTCTATAAGGATGATTTTAAAAGATGGAGACACTGCCCATCAAGAACACCACTGGGACTCATCAACACTGTTCAAACAGGCTGCTGGTAACAACCAGGAAGTAAGAACTGTACTTTCAGTTGCTGTCTCCATAGGATTAATTTGAATTAGCCATCTGGAGTGGAAGAATGTATATCTATTACCATGCCCTTGTGCACTACATTCCCTGGAATAAAATTGTACAGGACCATCACATCCAGCCATAGCCTCATCTGGAGAGTCCTGGACATATCACCCCACCTGCCTCTTTGGAAGCCAGGAGCCACCATCTAGGCAGCTTTTGCACAGGTTTCACTGGGCTTTGCAGCTGAATCCCATCCAAGGGCAAGAGACATTACTGACTATTTCTGTTGCAATAGGGGAGGTGGACCCAAACCTGAACAGAGTGTATTGTTTTCTGTGGTAAGGCTATTTTTTTGTCTGTTTAGAAAGCTTAAAACAGTTACGTTTGGTCCTTCAGGAGTGCTGAGGGGGTTAAATATGGCTCGGCACTTATTTCGCTTATGATTATGTTCATCTTCCTGTCACCAAGAAAGAACCAAAAATACATTCTGATATTCAGATCTGGCTATTTTAGTTTGCACTTTTCTCTATTATTCAGTGAATATGAAATTACTTTTCACTAGTTCAGAAGCTATTTGTATGGTATTTTTCAAGGATAAGTTGTAGGGGTCAGACACCCCAACTTCACTGTTATCATTGATAGCCATAATTCCTGGTCCTCCTCAAGAGCCAGTAATAAGCATCCTGAGTTAATCCTATTTAGATGTTTGATTTGGGTCTATCTGTCAGCAGAGAGATTATATAAGTACAAGGTTTGAAGAAAAAAATCCTCATGCTGAAATATAACAAAGTGCATTTTTACCCCCAGTCAAGAAAAGGAAAACGTTACTTGGCTAGTCAAATGCTAGTGATGCTCCCTAGGTGGCCGGAGGGACCCCTCTCCCAAAGATAAGGCAGTACTTAATCTATTGAGGACAATGTCAAAGCATGACCCTTAATAACTTAGAATTTGAATATATTTTGTAAGGAAAGATTAAATCTGCCTGAACTCCCCGAAAGCCTTCACAAAGGAGACTAGATCTAAAACCAGTATGTTGTTTCTTCCTCACTGACACAGTCCCATGCCCTGGGGACACTCTCTTCCAAGCAGGCACAATGACATGGATAAAACCCAGATCTGTTCTCACCCATGTGCCACCAGCAGCACCTGAAGTTTGTGGCATACACACGTGCAACAGCCCAAGCCCCACTGCATGTTACCTGTCCAGGTCACCCAAGCCTGCCTGGCAGAGGCACAACTTTAGCTCCTTCCTTGACCCGTTTCACTGTGAGAAACCCCCAGGAAAATGTCCACTTGCTTTTTCAGGGGTCTTTTTCTGCTAGATTAAATGCCTGAGAAGGTCAGATGAAAGCCAGGTGTGTCCAGCAACAGTGTTAGGCGGGTTTAGCTGCCAGGTGAGCCTCTGCTTGGAGGAGTGCTCTTGGTGGACTTTGGGGGAGAAGGGCTGGTGGGTACATAGCTCTGGCCCCTGCTGTGGCTGCAGCAGTGGCCCCTAGGCATGGGTGGGACTGTTTGAAGAAGTGGCTTGGTTTGGCCACAGCAGTGGAAATGCTGAGAAAATGCAGAGCCCAGAGCATGTTTGAGGATACAAGGACTGAGTCCATGGCCCAAGTTCACATGGCCCACCACCCAGTGCCACCCTGTATCTGCAGAAGCAGGATGTCCAGGCAAAGTTCCTCCACCCCAACATTTTTGGGAACCAGTTAGGCACAGCACCCCTCTGCACACAGAAGGGATGGGGTTGGGGACATGCTGCTCCATGCTTTCCTGGAGCAGAATGAAGACTTTCCATTGATAGCAGAAAAGGTATTTGCTGTGTGAGCCCGCCAGCCAGCCAGCCCAGAGCAATGACTGTAGGAACAGATTTGAGCTCTCTGATTTACCTATTTGGTAAGCAGGTGACAGCAGCACTAGCCTCAGCAAGCATCAAAACATTCTCAGCTCCTTCACTCCCAGTCTCCCTCACTGCCCAGCTTCACACACTCCTTTGAGCCTAGCCAGGGCTTGTTAGAAAGAGTAAACGTGCAGTTATTGCTCTCTACATCCAATTCATCTTCTTACCACCTTCTGTTCCTCTAACAGGTGCTCTGTTAAGTGGGTCCTGCTGTGTTTAATAATCTCCCACACCCCCATGTAACCTACTTACATATTTTCTGTGAGCCTGCTGGCCTGGTGATATTCCAGTTGTATGGTCTCTGACAGCTACTCCAGGAAGGGTCACATGGCTTCTGTAATTAAAACAAGGTGAAAAGGCAATTCCTCTGCTTACCTGGAGGAAAAAAAAATGGAGAAGAGGGGAAGGAGACCCTTAGCTGCTAACATAAGGGATAATGAGACAAGGCTGGAAGGTCTTTAATTGTTAACAGAACTCATCAGGCCCTGTGCTATCAACAGATCACTGAAGTAACCTTAACAATTATGTTACTATATGGGAAAAGTATGAACACATTTGATTTCTTCTGGCCTTCTTCCCTCTTCTTTGCTTCCCTGGAATAACTCACCAAGGTCTGACGCACCAAGCAGAGAGTTCTACTTCAGTTACACCCCTTGTTGGCACCCCTAGTTCGGCAAACAGCAGGAGCAGCACTCCTTAGAAACACTGAGCACAAATCACATTTGAGTTTATTCTGCCAGTTCGTTACTTGGGCTTTCTATAGGGCTGTGTATATGCTGCTACCATACTCTGCATTTCTTCTAGTGTACATTTATGTTTGATCTTGGTGTATTTCAAGTAGAAACTTCTTGAGGCAGAGAGATATCCTCCTGGGTAGCACATGCACACCGTGTCCCTGCTACTGGGAGGGTCAGGGAGGAATTTCCCAAATGTATGGGTATGCAGTGAATGAACATCCAGATTGGTGTTGTGCCAACATTGTCTCCATCCTCTGGACGGAGAGACCCATTGATCTCTCATTGAAGGTGAATATTACACAGTCCTATTTGACATCATGGTGGCATTGCACATTGTTAGGGGCCACCTTTGTATCTGACTGCCTGCAGGATGCAATGCAGGGTGTGTGGGAGCTGCGGTGCACAGCAGTGGTGTTTGTAACGTGCTGTAGAAAGGGCCTGTGTTGCTGCTGGGATGGGGGCACAGAGAAGGGTACAACAGCTAGGTTTCAGAAAACCAAATGCTGGGATACTCTGCTAGAGAGTACCTGGGGCATGGCTGTGAGTTGTGAAAAGGCTGGGAGAAAGATGGGACCTGAGGGGAGAGGCAAGGAGGGGACGATGCTAGAGAGAGCTTTCATGAAAGGGATGCAGCCACAGAAGGGGACTGTGAGTTTAAAGCTCACTCCAGGGTGATGCTGACAGCTGGTTCATCAATGCAGTGTGAGGGAAACCTCTGTTCCTTGTAACCTGACAAAAGCGGGAGATGGTCCTATACCAGGGGCTGAATCAGTCAGAGGCACCGTTAGTATGTCTGGTGCAGCTTCTGTGGGAGTGCCACAGGGTAACTCAGGTTGTGGGTGGGTGTCAGAAAAGTGTATTAATTATTGGGGGAGAGGGGGTTGTAATCAGAAAAAAAAGTACAGGTTTTTCTGCAGGTTATTATGAAATCACTTAAGAGAGCAAGTTGCAAGTCATTCTGCTGAGGAACAGAGGATCCAAAAGAGAAACTGCTGTAGGATGCTGAGGAACTCATATACCGAGTAATTTGGAGAATGGTGCAATGGAAGTTTATGTGCACCCTTCAACTGACTGACTTTTAAAAGATGGAAGCAGAGGCTGAAGAATCAGGAGCGCAGAGTCCCTCTTCTCAGCAGAGCTGTCTGTTTTCAAATAAGCTTGCAGGTACTCCATTAGTAGCCTCACAAACACTGGATGGCTGAGGCAATGCCACTCTATACACAGAGACCCTAAATTAGCATAAAATAGGGGCATTCTGGAGACCTGCACCAAAACATCATGAGCCCCTGTAAAATCCCCAGCGATACCCTTCGGCACTCTATTTTCACTCTACAACTCTCCTGAAAAGACAGGAACATAAATAATGGACTGTAAGGAAAGGAGGGGTGGCTTCTTGAAACTTCCTTCTGCCCAAGAGAGAGTTGCTAGAGTAAACGGTGTTTGGGCACTGAATAAAAGACATCTGGATCCGGTGGGCAGGATGGAGTTAAGGTTGCAGGCAGATGTTGGTGGAGCCTTCTGCTATTTTGTCTCTCCCTAATCTTGTTTCCAGAGCTAGTAGTTGGATGTTTAACTTTTATTTTGATATAGTAAATTAACCTTGCTATTAACTCTATCTGGTAATAAAAAGTGGTATCTCTGTGAAGCAGATTTGCAAGTCCATATTTTTTTTTCAGGGCTTAGAGGTCTTTTTTCAGGAAAAGTGTTTTCCAAGTCTTTCCCAGCCGGAGCTAACTGTGGCATTCCCAAGAACTGAGGCACAAGTTTTACACCTTTCTGCAAGGGTTGGGGCCCAGTAACATTAGTTGCTACACTGGAAGAAAGGAATTTCCTGTGGTGTGTAGCAGGGGAGGCAGGAGCATGGTTTCTGATGCTGAGAATAACCTGCATGTAAAAAGCAACTGTAAAGGATCCTCCAGACTGGGGTAGCTGACGGTGTGTGCTGGACAGGCTGGCCCCTGTATATTAGTCCAATGGACCATGAGGCTTAGAAGGAAATTTGGCCATTATTTCTTCTGGCAGGGATGGAGGTAGCATGGGGCCCTAGACACACAGTTATTCTGCTACAATAATTATTCCCAAAATGCCATCATTCCTGAGGCCATTTAGCATTTTGGTGGTTGTTCTGATCTACTCTGGCCTAACACTTGCTCAATAAACTGTAATAAATAAACCTATTAGATAGGTTTGCTGAAGTGTACTGCCAGATTGGGCCAGAGTAATTTTTCATTGTGTTCGGTTACATCTAAAGTAACGGACCAACTTGAGTTAATGTTGATGTGATGGAGTAGTGCAGTGCAGTCTGAAAATGACCTTTTCCTTTTATCCTCACATGATTTTCTGAAAGCTTTTCTTCTGTGGGGCAGAGCTGGTCTATGTGCCACTGCAGAGGTGTCTTCTTCCCAGATGTGACATGCAGTTACTGTTATCCAGGTCTAGGGAACCATATTCTGGCAGTTTCTAAATTATAAGAGAAAGAAGTTTTTCTCTCAGTATATGAGGGCTTTTAGTATCTACGGTGTACCCTTTTCTTTATTAATTAATGTTATGTTTAAAACATAAGTAGGTTCTTATTTCTTCTTGCTACTTATTATAATGCCTTGTCAGCACTTCAGTGCCTTTTCTTTCCCGTCAGCCTCAGAGTTGAGTTCAACCCTTGGTGTGTTAGCCCTGGTCAAGATTTTGGCTTGCAACACCAGCACCTGCAATGCAAGGGTCAGGGTAACTCGTAACCCAGAAAGATGAGCTCTGCACGAGTGCAGGTGAGGGGTGTCTGGCTGGGGTTTCTTACCTGCCCGCACAGATGCTGCAGGGTGTCCCATGCCAGGGCTGGGAGGTCCCCACCCAGCTGTCCCCACTGGGTGCTCCACAGCCGCTACCCCTGCCCATGGTGGGTGGCATGGGCCACACTGCTCTCCCTGCTGAGGCTGGCATCTGCGGCAAATGGATAAATGAGAATTTTATCTTTTTTTTAGCATGTTAAGTAGCTGAAGTGATGTCCACAGGCAACTTTTTCACACCAGTCTCAGTCTTATACTTCTGTTAGGACTAATGCAGTTAGTGCACTTTTTGCTAAAAAAAAATAAAAAAGAAAAAAAGGGAGCGGAAAAAAATTCTCCCATGAAAACTGATTCTCTGGGAAGGGGTTGGGCTTAGCGCAGCCAGCTGGGCAGGGCACTGTTACCAGTGTCCCGAAACCCAGCTGAAGAGTCTTGGGTTTCATCACCACCCTTCTCCAGCAAGGCAGGGCACATGGGGACATGGGACAGGGAAGGTGTTGCCACGTGGGCACCGCCACATCAACACAGCCTGCGAGGCTCCTTCTGTCCTCAGCAAGCAGAGACCCCTCATTAGTGAGTGGGAGGCGCAGGCAGATGGGCAGGCGGGAGCTGGTCTTCCTCCTTGAAAGTGCAGCTATATTTAGAGGCAAATTGCAAACAAAGCGAGGACGGTGAGCTGCTGCTGCTGCCCATAAATTATCCAGCTGCGTGGGATGCAGAGGGGCTCATGGATATAACCTGCTGCTCCTGCGCCAGTGAGGGACCTGCAGGGAGGAGATGTTGCCTTCCCAATACTTGAGAGGTTCCCCCACATCACCCCTGGCCCCCATCTCACCCGCACTCCCCCTCCCCGACCAGCCCCGGCAGCAGGAAAGTTGGTTCAGCAGATGGTTGCCATGGGTTACCTCCGCGCCACAGATATTCCCTTCTGAAATAGCAACGCTAATTGAAAACAGGGGCTTCGCACTGTCACTTCAAGGTTTGCTTCGGCAGGCTTGCGGTCCTCTCTGACAAGGCACAACCAGAGCTTGCTCGCCAAGCGAGCTGCAATGGCACCGGCAGGGCTCATGGCTCCCAAAGCCTCCTCACAGCCTGAGTAGCCTCACAGCATCACTTGCAGATGATGTGCTTGGGACCAGGGTTGCTTACCCACAACATGACCTGGCCCAATGAGGGATCACAGAATGGCTTCGGTTGGAAGGGACCTCAAAGGTCATCTAGTTCCAACCCCCCTGCCACAGAAGGGACACTATACCAGGTTCCTCAAGGCCCCATACAACCTGGCCTTGAACACTTCCAGGGATGGAGCACCTACAGCCCCCCTGGGCAACAGGTTCCAGTGTTTCACTACTCCCAGAGTGAAGAATTTCCTCCTAATTTCCAATCTAAATCTACCTTCTTCCAGTTTGAACCCATTACCCCTCGTCCTACCACTACAGA
>JAVSBS010000273.1:15667-43845 GCA_033124195.1 Coracias cyanogaster
GAGAGAGGTTGAACCTCATCCGAGACCTTTCACGTTAAAGTTTATATGAACGTTTTTTTTTCTCCTTACAGCTCCGTAAAGTGGAAAGAGACAAGAAAAGGCGTAAGTGCTGAAGAAATTGATACCTAGTTACTGAAAAATAAAATACAGGCTTGGCAAGGCAAGACAGAAGCCATATTCTGGCCAAACCTCTAATACTGCTCTGTAAAGTAGAAAACCTAAATTAATCATGTGTTTTATTTTAAATTTGTGGCTTTTAAAGACTAAATGCACTATTTTATGTGTTCTCCTTTCTGTATATGACAAGCTGAAGTTAAAGTGTTCCCTCTTGTACCTTTAAGTAATTCATACTTGCCTCTGAGGGGGATGTAGTAGATGTGAAAATGGTCCCTCTGCCTGCCATAGAAATGTTCTGCAGAGCATTATGACATGACATGACTGCAATGCATAGGACTCTGCCATCCTGCCAAAAGCACCAGCTGTTTATCTGTAGCCCATGAGTTTAAAGTAGGGTCTGCTGTGGCTCAAGCTCTGCTCCTGTACTGAGAGCATGGGAGAACCCTGCCCTCCCTGGGCTGGCCACAAAGTGGGGCACCCAGGCAGCTAGTTCATGTGTAGATGTGATGCATGTAGGCACATCAGGGCCTCTGTGCGTGTAATTGCATCTTTCTTCACCATGTGGCATTTAATATTTTCCATCAGTTACATCCAGTGCACTCCAAGATTATTACGACATTTTCATGTCTGCCTTCTCTTCTGCCCTCTTTGCTCCATGCCCCATTTTTCATGTGAGTAAGTTCCTCCCTTCCCTCTCCTGATCTTTTTTTTCCATTTCATTTTTATATCATTTGCTTCTTATATTTTCTTGGCAGTACCTGCGGCAGCTGCTTTGCAGGTCCCCTGCTGTGCAAATCACCCTTCACAGAGGAAGATCTTCCTGTCAGTGACTGACAAGAGGTGCCAGGAGCAGGCTAGGAGACTTTTAAAACCCATGAGTTGGCAAATCAGCAGGTACCTGTGTGCAGTTCTGGATACGCCCCTAGCATTAGCTCCTATCTTGTATCAAAGAGTTTTCAAGATATGGCCCACAGGCAGAGTTTCAGGTTAAAAGGAACACACTCACAGTGTTTGGCTGCATCTATCATCTCGATTTTTTTGTTTTAAACATAATGACGCCAGCAGTTTGTTCTTTTGGAGGTTTTGGGTTTGTATTTTGTTGTTTCTTGTTTGGGGTTTTTTTCATTTTTATTTTTTACAGGGACTGTGTTTACAACATCTTAAACACAGACAAAATGTTCTTAGTACTAAACAGCTCCTGTTTTTCATCTCCAAAGAAATAAAGATGTCTTTCATATTTTCCAAGGCTGACAATGTTGAAGAGGCTATGCTACATCAAAGACTGAAGGGAAAGAGGAAGGGACCTGCTATAACTAGCAGTTTCTTTAGGGGAAGATGTGGGCTTTTAGGTGAGACTGGACAGTCCTGTCTCCTTGAGGTACAGGAGAAGGCAAAGGGTCTGGAGGAGTTAGGAAACTTGGTTACTTCCTGAACCATCTTAAAGAGCTTTTAAAATTGGTCCTAAGTGAAAGCACTTTGTACAAGAAGGTGTAGCTTTTGGGCGAAACAACATGGGAATCAAATGTGGAATAAATAGCCTGAATAAAGGGCACAGAATTTGGTCCACTGCAATCATTTGATCTGAGTGGCTTAAGGCTTTGCATGCTTCATACTTGCAAACCAGCTGTAAAATGCAGGAAATAAGTAGCCATAGTCTGACATGTCCCCATCTGTTCCCAATAGTTAATAATTTGCTCTCTTCTCTCAGCATATTAAATTTATTTATAAATTTAAAAAATATGTTGTATTTTATATAATGAGCTTAAAGCTATAATGGCCTTTTTGCTCCAAATTGCTCAAAGTACCCTCCTTTGCCAGATGGAGGGGATTAATTTTTTTTCTGGAAGAATTTGTGTATAAGGTACAGATGGACAAGATGCACTCTCTAGCACAGCAGGGTTTTGCCTTGCTGTTCTGCGTGTGTTTCTGTTCTCTAGAGCTTCTGTGCAGTGAGTGAGTGTTTTGAAAGGCCTAAATTGTTCTTTGCCTTACTCTAAAGACATTGGAGAGTGAGAAGTAAACCCTAGTTCTCACAGCTGAGAGTAGTGTTTTACTAACTGGGAAAATACCTTCCCTTTGAAAGCTTGCTAGGAATCATCCTCAACCTGCTGGAATCAGTAAGAATTTTGCTGTTGAGCTCAAAAGCACTAAACACAACTAAATGGTACTTCAGTTACAGTTTTTAAAACATTTTAGGGAAGGCTTGTTTTCATATATGAGATTATAAAAAACCATACTGAATCTAAACATCCGCATACCCAAAAAGTGGCAGAGTGCCATCTCCCAGTTTTATGCAGCTAGACCTCCATTTTTGCTAATGCTGTGCCCACGCTCGTTCTGTGAGCAGGAGCTTCAGACTGCATGAATGCTACACTGAGAAGAAATGCTGACCTAAATACCTCTCTGGCCTCTGTGCTTTGTAACTTTGGTTTCTACAGTACAGTCTCAAATCTTCTTATTCTGTAGTGATTATAATTTTAAGGATGTTTCAAACTGAAATTTAAATATTTGAAATAAAAATATACCACAGGCTGCCTTCTGCACCTGCTTATATTTTTGTAGCTGTCCAGTGAAATGAATGAAAATATGCTTATTTACAGAAAGATTGAATCTGGTCTAAACCAGGTTGTTTTTCACGTAAAGGTACAATTCAGTAAAGGCCAGTGGACTTTAAAATTAATAATATTTTGTGTAGTTACCATTATAATGCATGGATTGATGCACCATACTTTTGTCTCCCAGGAAGCTGAAAACAGAAATGGGAGCTGGTTCGATGGGTGGGAAGTAAAAGAATCCCTTCTGGGTTCTGTTTCAAATTCATTTGCCCTGCATTAAGATTTTTTTCTTTTTTTCTAATACATTGGTGAGAACTTCTGGTGGTTATAACATAACCTCACTTTTACGAAGATTCCTAACTCTTCTAAAAAGTGACTGGTTTCCCACCTTAACTGAAAATCAGTAACTCAAGTAATTTTAATGTTCTTGGTGATTGTGGTAAGCTCCTAAAATTGATACTGTAGTATTTCTTTAGCAAAATAATTATAATGATGAGAATAAAATCAATCACAATCAACATGAAAAATAAGTCTTTTCAAACAAGCCTGAATTCATTCACTGAGAAAATAAAAAGTCTGGTTAAGGAAGATAACCAGATAAGGACTGCATAGTCATAAGATTTACAGAAGCCTAAATTACTTAAAGAACATTATTGTTTATCTACATGGAAAACATTAAATAATTAAGAACTGGATGATGGACTTGTCTTACAACAGCCATCAGAAGTGTTCATCAAACAGCAATGTTTCCAGGAACGGTATATAGCAATGTGAAGCCTGGCATTAACCAGTAGTTTTCATGGTAATCACAGAATCATTATGGTTGGAAAGGACCTCCAGGGTCATCAAGTCCAACCTTAATGTTGCTGCTGTGACAGTGTTGATGGCAGAATGCCAACTGAGGTCAAACCTGTCCTTCCATGTGACTTGGATTGCAAAATAGGATTGTAACCAGAGGAATAAAATTAAGTAACAGGTACTATGAACTGGTGATCAGGAGTGGTACTGTGAAATGTGTTTGTGTGCCATAGTGGAGAAGGAGCTGAACATAACGACATCGGTGCCATGGGAAATGGCATTAGAGAGAACGTTCACCTCTGTGCATGGTGTCTCAGAGGTGGTATAGGAATACAGCATGCAGCTCCAGCATGAAATTTATAAAATTATACTAAAAATTAGCAAGACATAGAGGCTGAAAAACAAGGGAGACTATATATAGATTCAGTGGACCTATACCCACAGGATCTGCAACTGATGCAGTCCTTATAGGTCCTGTGTCCATGGTGGTATATGCGTCCATGTGTTTGTCCATGCAGCTGTAAACTAGATGAGATTTTGTTTTTCCTGGACTTCATTTTGGGGAGAGCCTTAAAGGGACAAGTATTTCACCTTCCAAGTTTTTGCGTTGTTGATTTTGATGGTAATTGACCCTTATTCCTCATTTTCCTGCAGCACTAAGCAAAACTGTTGCTCCACCTCATTGCCTTGGGTCTCTCAAGGATAAAAATGGGCACAGCTTAAGTGCAGCTCAGGCGTTGAAGATGCTAAAAGCAGTAGGTGTCTTCCAAATTGAACTATGTTGTTACAAAATAAATACTGCAGAAGTTGCAATATCTCCCAGCTATATCCTGAACATCCCCAAATGCTACTGCACTGTGGCATGTTAAACCCTTAAGTGCATGTCTGTGTAAAGGCAGTTGGGAACATTAATTCACAGCTACACTTCATTCAAATGAATTTTCCTGAGGTTTCCTGTTTAGGAAAGCCTAAATTTATTACAAGAGGTCTGGCTAACAGCCCTGAAATGAAACTTATTACAAGAATAAGCATTTCTATGACATTCCTGTTACAAGCCCTCACCACTAATATTTTTCCTTGAACTCCCTGCCTCTATATCCTGAAAATAACACAGGTAAATCCCTAGTCCTTTACACATATTGAAAAGCCTACTAAGTGAAAGAAATACCAAAATAAATGACCGAGTGTAAAAAGGTACTTTGGCTTAGATATTTGCTAGAAGGGATACACATCAATACCCCCGGAAAAACACTAATACATGTCACTGCAGAAGTTATCTAAGTTTAATATAGTTTCTGGAATAGCTTTTTAGAATGGTTTTCACAGAAATTACTGAAGGAAGGAGACATCTGAATTAACAACAACAAAAATGTGCTAGGCAGATGGTAGAGGGATCTAGGATCTAGTTTCTGCAAGGCTTCAAATGTGGCCTTTCAGCTGCTTTTACAATTTCTATGTGAGGATAATGAAACCAGCTCTGGAAAACTCCCAGCTCTTCCTGTAAATTTAAAGCAATTTCTAAGCAAACCTCTGAGATTTTTTGTTTTCTTTTGAAAAAGGAAAGTCAGTGGTGTTCCTAGAGCTATCTAAAATATTTTGACATGGAGCTGGAGTACAATTTTCACTTGGAAAATTTCATTTTCAAGTAGAAAATCCTTGCAGTTGGTAGGGGAGTAGGAAGTTTCCAGCCAGATTTTTCTTAGAAGAAAATAATGTGAAGAAGTAATGATTTTCATGCTGAAAATGAATAAAGATTGACATTTAGCTTTGAGAAAGCCATTCTGGATATCTTTTAGCATACTATAATAACTGAGATGTGCATCTTATGTTAGTCTTCTCATTTCTTTTTTTTTCGCTTTTTTCTTCTTTTATAACTGCTCTCTTTTTTCCTGTGCACTTTGTTAAATTTTAATTCTATGTCAGTGTTTCATTATTATTTTAAATCCATCCCTTCTTCACTCTTAATTTTAAACCTCTCTAGATTTGTTTGACTACTTTCTTCTTTATTTTTTCTTGTCTTTATCCTCTTTCTTTCTTTCATTTCTTTTTTGCATAAGCTCCCTTTTTAAAAATTCAACAGTTTCTTGTATGCTTTTCTTCCCCAGTGGAAGACTGGTAGCCAAGGTAGCCATGAGACTGCTGCTCTCTTGGTAGTTGCAGAAGTGTATTGGGTTTGACTGGCAAGGTTCAGGTAGTGGGGTCGGGGAGCTACAGGGGTGGCTTCTGTGAGAAGCTGCTAGAAGCTTCCCCTATGTCAGATAGAGCCAATGCCAGCGGGCTCCCAGTTGGACCCATTGCTGGCCAGGGCCGAGCCCATCAGCAACTATGGTAGCACCTCTGGAGTAACATATTTAAGAAAGCTGGGGGGAACCTGTGCAATGCAGCTGCAGAGAGGAGTGAGGATGTGAGAGAAAACTCTGCAGACACCGAGGTCAGTGAAGAAGGAGGGGAAGGAGGTGTTCCAGGAGACAGAGCAGAGATTCCCCTGCAGCCCATGAAGGTTAATAGTGGAGCAGATATCCACCTGCAGCCCATGGAGGTCTCCATCCCAGAGCATGTGGATATGCCTGAAGGAGGCTGTGACCCTGTAGGAAGCCAGTGCTAGAGCAAGGTCCTGGCAGGACCTGTGGCCCTGTGGAGAGAGGAGCCCATGCTGGAGCAGGCTTGTTGGCAGGACTTGTGATCCAGTGGGGGACCCATGCTGGAGCAGTCCATTCCTGAAGGACCAGGAATTCCATTCCAGACCATATGAAAGGGACCCATACTGGACCAGTTTGCGAAGTTCTGCTCCGTGCTGGAGCAGAACTGCAGCCTGTGGGAAGGACTCACATTAAAGAAGTTCGTAGAGGACTGTCTCTCATGGGAGGAACCCCACACTGGAGCAGTGGAAAGTCCTCCTGAGGAGGGAGTGGCAGAGACAACCTATTATGAACCCACTGCAACCCCCATTCCCCTGCACTGCTGCAGGGGAGAAGGTAGACGAAACAGGGAGTAAAGTAGCTAAACCCAGAAAGAAGGGGTGGGGCACAAGGTGTTCTAAGATTGTTTTTATTTCTCATTAGTGGCCCATAAGCCTTTTGTTATATTTTTCTCTCCCCTGTCCACTTGGGGAGGGGGAGTAATAGAGCAGCTTTGGTGGGGACCTGCTCACTTGGGAAAGAGGGTGCTGATGGATGGGAACTGGGGTATTAAAATGCAGGCTGCAGCTTATCCTGTGCAGTGCCAAGCAGCTATCTCAGCTAACAGATATTGAAAGTTTGGGGCTTTCTTTTTGCAGAAATGTTGTGGGGTTTTTGGTTTCTTTTTTTTTTAACTGTGTATTTCCGAGTACTGAAATCTGTGGCTAGCAGAACTGGAGAGATGTGGAGGGGCTGGAAGTCAGAGCACAAGACAGCCTGTGGTTATCAAAAAGCACTTAGCTAACATGCACAGGTAGATGTTTCAGTAGGTCCCCTCTCTGCGTTCTCTGAAGACCACTGTTCTTATTGCCGTTCCCTCTCTTAATTTGCAGATTTTCTTTCCTCCCTGGTTCATCTCTGACAGTCAGTTTTGCTGTGTAGGTATGGAAATTACTTAAACAATTTCATCGGTGTCAGGGCTCTCTTGATATGCCCTGGAAAATTTTGACAAACAAAATAGAGTTAAATACCACGTGAAAACCTGTGTCTTCCTGAGGTGGCCCTAAAACAGAGTCAGTGTTTTAGTGTTTTTTCCAGTCATAAAGATTGAAGAACAGCTTTTCCCCCCGCCAACAGTTTAGAGCTTCCAGTGTTGATCTTTTGCAGCTACAAACCTTACAGGCAGACACTTGTGGAATGATTCTGTTTTGGACTGGGACTGGATGTTATAATCAGCTCTGTTGCTGAAATTCTTTTGTGAGTTTCTAGTTCTACCGGGAATTTGCTGCTAGATGCCATTTCCAACACTTAACTTTGAGATTTATAAAAATAGGCTGAAAATGTGTGCTGCTTTTCTGGAGATTGTACTGTTTCTTTAGTAAAATGCATGAAATGGACAGTTCACATAAAAAAAACCCACCAAAACCAAACAACGTAAAAGATCAATTGTTTTGAATACAAGAGACACTGTTTCTCTGCAGGTGTTTTGCACAAGGAAATGCTGCAAAGGTAGCATTTGTGAGCCTTAAATAATGAGCACAGAGCCATATAGCTTCCCCAATGATTATTCCAGTCAATATGATCACAAAGGAAATCAGATTAAAACATCAGCTTTTTTCCCATGCTAATTAGTGCCCTCTCTTACTCTCACAAGATAACAGTGATCCAGACAGAATCAAAAGCAACTTCTCTTGTTTTTTGGTAGTTAATGTAATTGTACTTTGGTTATTACAAGTAGTACTGTTTTAGAAAAAGAACGCGGCCCTAAGATGTGTGACTGACACAAGGTGTGGACCAGATTCAGGGCTGGTGTTAATTGGTGTTTCAGCCCAGCAAAGCTAATGGTGATAGAAGCTGCCTCAGGGTGTCTGTCTGTTTATGTAGCTCCACTCTCCCGTAGGCTACTCCCTGGCTTAATCCCTGCCCCATCCAGCCTTCTTATTTAAGATTCCATAGACCCTTCATATTTAATATTAGTATAAAGGGGAAGCAGCCCCAGGAGAAAGATCAGAGTTTCTGTTCTGTTGAAGCATGAGAGTCATTCTTTCCTTAATGAAGAGGAGCAGCAGGATGGATAAAAATCAATGACTTAAGAAATAAATTGCATTTTTAATATAATTTTTAAAAATCTTTCGTGAGTAAAACTATTTTAAATTAAGTTTTAAACTTATATTAAGTGCAGTGTGTTCTGATGTATTAAATCATTCAACAGTTTAAAGAAAAAAAAAAAAGCTCCAGACATGTTGCTGACAAGGTTTTCACATTGGGCCAGTGAGTCACTACTCGTTAGCAGTGAAAACAGTTCTTCTAGGTTCCATTTGCTGAATTTCATTCAGTGACTAAAGGCAACACAAAGAAAATTTAGATTTTTTTTTTTTTTTCATTGTGTACTCTTCTGTTATATTCCTAAAAAGACAGCAATATTAAAATTTTTCCTTGGAATTAAATATATCTATTTTGCCATTTCTGGCACTCAGCACTGAGTCTTTGAAAAAGCAGGATGCCTCATTTCCTCTACCACCTATGGTTAAAAATGAAGTATGAGACCTGCTAGTTTTAAAATCTTGAATGACATGATAATCAGAAACAACCATTGCAAGTCACTTTAATAAGCCTTCCTTTGTTGATTAAAATAATTTGTTTGAAAAGCAAAATATATTTTGGTAACTTTACATTTTCCCCTTGAGAACACTTGCATTAATTTGTATTTATAAATATTGATTTATAATCTACATTTTTGTAATTATTACCCTCCATAGTTGCTTTAAGTGAATGTGTATAGTTAGAAAATTATGTATGCAGATGTAGTAAAATGGCTATACTTAGTCATAAATCAACATACTTTAAAAGTTACCAGCCTGACATAATCAGTCTCTCTTTAGGAAAATAGCAAAACAAGGCAAAAATAAAGCAACATTTTGTGCTTTCTGACTTAAAGGTCAGGATTCTCCATCAGGCTGTTCTGTTGTAAGCCTTCATACAACTTGCTACAGAGCCCACAGGTCTAGCTCATCAGGGTCTAACACGTAGTCAGCCAAGCACTTGTGGTGGCACAAGTTATTCACAGGAAAAATCACAGTGCTACCACCTTTTGGTGTGTCTGTGTCAGTCTTGAAAAACAAAAGCACGTTCTCTAGACTTCTGTCACGAAGGTGGGGCTGGAGGGTCGTGTGTGCTGTTGTTAGGAGGAGGCTGTGGAGGGAATGAGTCTGCTCTTTGATTTGCGTGCATTTTCATTCTGTTTAATTCAAAGACCGAGGCTGCCCGTCCTACCTTAGCTAGCTGCCTATCTGTTTGCGTTTGACCATTATCTGGATTAGAGAAAACATACCAACAGCCCCTGCAGATGAGGTACTGGTCAGCAAATCTGCAGAAGCAAATTTGAAACAGGAATTGGAGGAGGAACTTACTCAGAAGACTGAGGAAAATTAAAATCTCGCCACTTGTTTGGGACTGGTTGCAAGACACCCACACTTCATTTGACTGATGGGATTTATTCCAGTTGTTTTCAGTGTGAGTAAATGGAAACATCCATGGTTTTAGAGCCTGAAGATGTGGTAACTGCCTTCAGTCCTCGCCAGAATAAGGGCCTTTGCACTAGGCGGCAAAATTCACTTTGAAAAGAGTTCTGGCAGATCCTGAAAAAAGAAACCTGTCATTCAGCACTGAAGGGTAAAGGCCTAATCTGGATTTGGGTTCTGATTTTTAACATAGCTATATACCAAGGGGTGGTAGGGAAGCTACATGTTACCTTTTCAGCATGCATGTGTGTGGGAAGGAAGCAAATACTCTAGCACAAAGAAATTAAGCTCCATATTTGCATATGCAGTTGTTGCATGATTTACCCCAATATGGATTATTGATGGCAGAAATATTTCTACTTACTCATCAATATCCTGTGTTGTTTCTTTTGTAAAAGCTTTTTTCCTCCCTCTTCCCTCACTCCCATCCCCCTGTTGTCTTTGTGCCTAGTATTTTTCCACATTTCCTAAAAGACTAGCAGGTTTGAGGATGCATTGTGATTTCTTTACTACAGGGCTTTATGAAGGAAGCTGGAGGCAGTTCTCATTAGTCTCACTGACATCTTTTATCACTTATCAGAGGAACAAGCAAACGGAGAGCAATTCCTTTGATCATGGCAAAAGTAGAAAGAGTATTAAAAACCCTATGAAGATTCACTAAGTAGAAAGTGGAAAAGACGGTCTGTGGCATGTTTCAAAGAAATAACATGATTTAAAGTTGCCAGATTTGCTTGTATATATTAAAGAATTGTTAATGATGCTACATTCTACATGCATCCTTAGGTTTTTGTGTTGGTTTTTTGTTTGGGTTTTTTTTTGTGTGTGTGTGTTTTTTTTTTAAAAAAACAGTCAAAGGAGTTCTTAGGCAGAATGGATGGATTAGATCAATTGGAAAATACGTCTAAAAGGTGAGCTATGTCAGAGAGGAAT
This sequence comes from Coracias cyanogaster, assembly GCA_033124195.1. Classification (NCBI taxonomy): domain Eukaryota; kingdom Metazoa; phylum Chordata; class Aves; order Coraciiformes; family Coraciidae; genus Coracias; species Coracias cyanogaster. The sequence goes on from JAVSBS010000273.1 coordinate 26,207, forward strand.
TCTGTGATTGAATGAAAATTCTTGAAAATAAAAATAAGGTTGTAACGGTGGCACAATGGGTTGAGAAAGAAACTTGCTCTCAAGGGAGAATGTTAAGAAATCTTACGAATTCCTTTTGTTTTGGAGGCATTCTGTTGGTCAATCAGTGCAAGTTTGTGAAGACTGCATATAGGAACTGCACTGCTTCCAATTATCCATGTATACCTGGCAGCTTAAGTCTGACCTCAGAGTGCCACTGCTGCTTCAATCTATGGAAAAATAAGTTTTTTCTCAGTGGTTCTGAGTACTGATTCACCTAGCATGATGCCCTTGGCATGTGCCTTGTGTTATTACCAACAGGGCAGGGATAAAAAGAGAAGCGAATATACCCTCATACCCACAGCTATTGAGCATTATGTAGTCTAGATCCACTAATGCTTTTCTGTATGGCTGCAGCTCAGTTATCCACTGCTTACAAATCCCTTTTGGATTTCTGCATGTGATTGGCTCATATCTCAAAGCATCAGATTCGAATTGCCTTTGAAGGCCTTTGTCTTAACCTGTGAAATTACAGAGACCACAACTATGAAGACATTTTCTTCCAGCATAGACTCTGTGCCAGCCTTGTCCCTGCAGTGTTTTTTTACTACCATAGCTAATTTTTAACTATGTTGAATTGGATTTGGATATGATGCAATGTAGTACTCTTCTATAGCACCTTTTATGCAAGCATCCCCAGAGCACTTTCCGACCAAGCTAAAATTAGCTCTGAACTACATACAAATTCCTAAAAGATTTGTTAAAAAACCCAACCAACTGCTAAAGAGAGGATACAAATGTATGCACTCAGTCCAAAGTTAAAACAGGGAAAGGGGCAAGTTCTCTCTTTTGTCTCTCTTACTTAGAGTAACAGAGGAGGAATGAACTCAGCGTATTGCTTTATAACAGGCTTGAACTGTGATTCTCCAAGTAGTAGAGTGCACTGCTCTAACAATACTGGCCAGGATGAATTGCATGAATGCTGTAAATGACCTAGAGGTGGCAGGTGAAGCAATACATAGGCGGGTTATCAGACTTCCCTTTATGTACATACTGTTCTAATATTTGCTGCTTCTGATAAGAAATGGGAAAGCCACACAGTTCTTTGTGATGCATGGCCTCAGTCATCCATGAGGAAGACAGTGGGAGCAATAAACAAAGAACTTCGAGGGATGTGAATCATGGATCCAAAATGATACAAATCATTTTGCCAGAGCAAGGGGCTTGGAGATAAAGCAAACTCCAGTTGTTTTCTGAGGATTAAAGGAAAGATTGTTGCCAGAAGTTCTCAGGAGGGACAGGCTGGTGCAGGGTGACATGCTGAGGAAGGAAGCTAAGAGTACATCTTTTCCTAGACCTAGAGATCTTAATGAAAATCAGACTGGCACATAATTGTTCATTGTTTAAAGATTTTATTTTGATCTTTTAAATAAAATGTTTCATTAAGGCAGTAGTTAGATCATCACCATTGCTCCTTTATGGAAGAGAACTGTAGGGCCTGAAGATGCATCAAAACCGCTGAGCAAATTAGAAGAGAGATGGCTACCTAAGACAGGTGGTAATGGCTGAACTAGCAAGAAGGGAACTGACGATAGTTTAGTGATCTTACATTAGTAAGATCTTTAATGTTCATGCATGTTTGTTAACAGCTCTGCCGGTACCAAAGGTGGTAGTCAGGATGGTGGAAGTCCATCTCCATCGCTTGTCCCTGCTGTTTCCAGACCAGTGAGACGAAGGGCATCAGTGACAGCCTCAAACCATGGTAACTGTGTGACCAGCACAGATGCTTGAGGGTCATCTGAAATAGGCAGGAGAGCCTTAAATGGCAATGAACAAAAGAAAGGGGAATTTTATAGCCACATGGTTAGGCAAGACAGTATTTGAAGCCTGGCATTTGTTACAAAGAACAATGAAAAAATCTTAAAGAAAAGTCAGATTTTTAAATACAACTGTACAAGAAGGCATACGTTCTTGTAACCATAGCTGATAGACAAAGCAAGTTGCATTTTCTGTGCAGATATGCCTTCTAACACTTCATGGCCCCAGACTGTAGATGTAAACTTCCTACAGGGCATAGCTGAGCTACGCTGCAGGATGGCAGGAAGGCCAGAAGCGTCTACGTCTGAAAACTTTATCTCAGGCTGAGCTTTTCACATCTCTAAGGCTACATGTGCCTTTATAAAATTGAGAAGTTTAGCAAAATAGGAAGACAAATTGTAGAGAGGGTGTACATTCAGGCTGCAGTGTTTAGTGAATAAATCCCATCTGCATCTGAGGCAAGACCATCAGTATAGGTCAGTTCAGAAGTTAAGGGCACCTCTGGAGCCTGTTCTCCTGCAGCCAGCCCTTTATGCTGTGGTGAATCAGTTGTCAAACGTGGCAAGAATGAAGTGAGAGATGGTCTCTCGAGTACATTGTTTCCAATGTAGAGACCTTTCCATAGCTAGTAAATTGATCTATTTTGCTCCAAATATAATTGTAGGATCTGAGGCAGAGAGAACTGGGTGGGGGGAAGGAGTAGTGAGGAGGTCTGTGGAGCCACATAGTGATGTTGTGAAACAGATGCAAAATAGTAGCCATAAAGTCATTCAGTGGAAAGACTGAACCTCTGCCCTGCTCTGCCATGTGCTTCCCCTGACTGATTAGCTGTGCGATTGTTCTTTGTCTTGGTATTCCACTTGTTGCTGTTTGTGTTTACTGCTCCCTCATTACCTCTATTTTGAGTATTAGTGGCACGCTACAGTGTGGCAGAAATAGGGAAAACGTGCTGAGGTCAGACAGTCTCCCTTCTACTGCCTTCATGCTCTGCCTCTTAACTTAGGTATTGCAGGGGTTTGGGGTGGCAGCAGCAAACAAAGGCTATTTCAGAGTGCTCTGCCTTCCCAAAGGCAAATGAATTCCTTTCCTATACAAGAGATTTATATGGCAAATTAGGTCAGTTATCATTAAGCTACTGCACATCAGGACAAGCCACAATTTTAAATACTTTTAAAATGCAAGTATATTTAAAATATATTCTGATGCAGTACAAATCAAGCCTCTTATATTTACTATGTGGGCCAGTCAGACAGATGTGGAACATAATAATAAAGGAGTAAGTTAGTTGAGTTTACCGCTGCTTGTGAAGACTAGATAATTTATACCATTGTTTATGTTTACTTGCAACTAAGTATCCTCACTGCTATTTCCTCAGGATAAGAAAAATATAAATGCATAAAGTAAAACCATCTCTTCCTGTCAGTTTCTCTGAGTTTCTTTTTTTACCTTAAAATTCTGCATGGATCTTTGTTCTCCAGAGATGAAATGAACATAAATTTATGCCCTTCTTTGCTCAAAGTTTCCCAACATCAGTCCAAAAAATGCAGCCATCTGTTATACAACCGACCAGCCATTTGTTTGCTTCTTCCCAGATTTCCTTTCTTTTTTAGTGATTCACGAATAACAAACTTTTTTTCCTGGCTGTTGCTTTTTTTGATCATCACAATTTAGTTTCATGGCAGACTTTATAATCTCATGGGCACCAGAGCCCTCTGCCAAGGTTTATGCAGATTTAAAGCCTGGATTAATCTGGCCCAGTATTTATGAAATGTTCTGAACATGTGAAGCACTATAAAGGCACTGTATATTATTACTGAGTCTGTGGCAGTCTCCCCCCTGCTAACTCAGCACACACTTAAGCTGCTGTTCCTGGAGGAAGGGTGCAGTGACAGAAACAACCAAATCCATGTCTCATCTTCTGAGATTGTATCTCCTTTCTTTCTTTTGGTGTCTGTTTTTTTTCTTTTCCTTCCAGGCTTTCTGGAATAAACTGAATAGGAAGGAGGGAGACCCCCTTCAAAGATTTCACATCCTCAGAGTGTTCTTTCAAAGACTCTGGCATAGTCTTTCTGCTTTTTGCTGCCACTGGACTGCTCCGTTCCCTCATGCTGTTCCCTAAGCACTTTTAAAAGCTAGCAGCTTCTGCAGAAATCTTTTGGAAAAAAATATCTTGATGCAGGGTAAGGGTGCTTTTAAACCGTGGTCTGGAGTGAGCACCCAGTGTGGGGAGAGGCCGGTTTCCAAATCCAAGCCATGCCAGCAGCTTCATTAAAATCACAACTCAGGTGACTGTAGGTCGATGGAAGCCAGATCTGCTGTGTTTTGCAGGGGCTACTTCCAAAAACATTTCTGTCTTTTGCTTAAAGCACAGATGAAGGAGATGACTGGAACTGCAGTCCAGGTTTGGTCATCATGTCTTCCCCTTCCTTGTTATCAACAAGGGGACAAAGCTCAAAATCAAATGTGTGTATATATAGTGTTTGTGGTGTATTTATACCTTTATATAATTAGATTAACAAAACTTTAAAATATTTTATAGCAGCTGGACTCAAAACAGAATCAGCTCTTGTTTCCACACTTGGGAGTATGGCTATCTAAAATGGAGTCAATGAACTTTCCCTGGCACCATTCAGAAGGCATTATGGGTGCATTTATTTTTACTTCCCTCCCCCCATTATTTGATAGTTCTTTTAAGAGTTGTGAGTTTTACTTGGTTCCTTTTGATCAGAAGGAAAAGGTACTGTAGGAACTGAGACGCTGCAGTGACTCTGGCTTTGAACTCACCAGGTCTAAAAGCCTGCAAGAACATTTTCTCTTTCAGCTTTCGAGCCAGCTCACACAGCCGGCTGATGAAGGGGTAGGTTAAATTGTCCTGAAGGACAGCTGGAAAGCTAGGTGCTCCAGTCTGAACTCACAATGGCATTGGAATATATGTATTGAGTTTAATCATATTAAAATGGAAATGTTAGACTTTAGAGTAGATTTTTTTAAAAAAGTCGTCGTTAAAGTTTATTTTCGATTCACGTCAGCTTGCGGGGGTCCTGAGCTCCTGCAAATGCTGCAGCTCCATCTAGTGGCACTGCAGCCAGTTGTCAGGGAGGAGGGAGAGCCCTTAGAAATGCTAATAACGAAGAAAAAAAATAGGCTTTAAGTTCCGTATTTTCAGTAAAATTATTTAAGATTTCCTTTCGGTTATCATAGTTAGAGTCTACTCTAGCGCTGTCTGGAATGAAACAATATTTAGATTACACTAGTTTAGCTAGCTAAGTACATGAAAGTCCATCCAATCTATTTCTCTTTAGTATTTTTCTTGCCTGAAAAATCACAGACTTACAGATGTATTCCTGTTTCTAAGAAAAGAACGTAGCATATTTAAAACTATGTATGTATGTGTAACTGTGTGATACATGTAAAAGTAGCTTTGATCCAAATTTCTTAAAACATTTGGCAAACATTTATTAAGCATCACAACATTCAGATTTGTTTGCTCTATCCACTCAACCCATCTGTCCATCCACCCATCCATTGTGTATAGATATTGTGCACATTTATATAGACAGTAGACCTTATTCTGCTCTCAATAACAACTTATTTCAGTGTAGTTACTCTCAGCTCTCAGTGGTCTGGCATGAAAATTAGTGACTTGTGTATCTGTATATAGAGCAAATATATACTCATAAAGTGTGATGAACATATGTTGTAATGGGATCTTAATGTAAATAGACTGGTTCTTTGGGGTTCTCACCTCATCCAGATGGGAATTGACATTCAGTATTTTACACTATTACAACTGTGTTTAGTTTTTCAACACATCTTGCTCTTGCCTTTGATCTAACCAGAAAATAAACATTCTTGATTTGATTTGCTCAGCTGCTGTCTAAGCCACAAAACCTAGATTTCATCTTGTGTCCTGAACTCGACTCCCATGCTGCTTGTACAAATCTGTTGAATTCAATAAATGTATTTAGCCTTATTAAGATTCAGGAAAGCAAATATTATCCTCCAGTGATGCAGCAGATAACAGGAGTTAATAACAAGTATGTGATAAAGATCACAGGATTCCCTGTAAACAAGATACTGCATTGCTCAGAGACCATCTTGTCTGCATATGTTTCATAAGTAACTAGGCATCCTCATGGGCTTCTTTAGTTATTTTAGAAAGTTGTGTAAACAGTATTATCTACTTAATGCCCCAAATGATATAATAATTGATATGGAAATGGGGCAAAGCTCAATAGATTGTAATACAACTCTCCATGGACTCTTGGAGATGATCTGCCCAGATTTTATTTAAATTTTATTCTTGCTTGTATGTGTGCAGCCTGTGGTTTGTTAGACATGCTAGGCAGATGTTGGTTGGACATTATTTTCTTCTTTTTTGATCTTTTTTTTTCTGGAAAAAAAATTACCTGTGAATTTAAGTTGGATTGTTTTCTGTTGTAGGAATACTTCAGAGGTGTCAATGACAATGTGAGGAGTAAGATCATAATGAAAAGCTCTGATGCATTATGTGCTGTTGTTGAGAACAGTGGATAATAACAGATTGCTAACATATATGGTACTCTGTAGTGGTGGTGTGATTCCTTTTGTTTAGACTACAGGAGCACTGGAGAGAAATACTGGAGTTCTAAGAAATTCTTAAACCTGCAAAAACGTTATTTGAAAATATTTTTCTGTTTCTTCCTCTGGAAAATGATATTGAAGGCTGGAGATATTTTGTGTATTCTAAAAATCTCCTACTCAAGACGTTCTCCTTTGTTATTTTTATACAGTAGTGGTTAAAATATTTTCCCTATTCAATCACTTATTCTTCAAGTATATTAACTAGTCACACTTACTGAACTGTTTTCTCTTCCATAGACACCACATGCAATTTTCTCAGATGTACTGTATTGGGCAAAAATGAAGCTGTGTTGTGGTAGTACGTGCAAGATGAAATTAGGAACATGCAACTGTGACATGTCTCTTGTTTCACAAAGCTGTGATGCCAGTTGTGCGTAACTATTTATCCCGTCACTTAGTGTGGTCTCCACACCACTATATTAGACTTTGGGAAAAATAACTTCTCTTGTACCATGATTCCCCTAGCTGTAAAGTGGGGAAAATGATACATTGGAATGTACTGATAAAATGTAAGCAAAGCGTAGCTTTATAGAAGAGGGCAAAGCAATATTCATATTCAAAAGAAATGCGAGATTTGATTAAACTTGATCAAGGTCACTCAGTGGGCCTGTGACGTTGTCAAGAACAGAGCTTGGGTCCCCAGACGTTCTGTCAGTTGACTCCAGCTGCCTTCCAGGTACAGAGAATGGCTGATGAATGTTAATAATACAAACAGGACAAATGCCAGCAACTGCTCGTTTCCTTTTATTTTATTAAACCAGATATTTTTTTTGTAAAACACATACATTGTTTTAGGAGACAGGAAATGGATGAAATGGATTTTTTTGTAAAACCTTTTATCACTCAAATATTGTACAGCAATGCAGAGCGGAAGTAAAATGGCTGTCTGGAAACAGGAACCACCTGCTTACTTAATTTATGCTTTGTTCTTGCATATGTGATAGTGCTAGAGTTTTCTTCTTCCAAAATAGCTTCACTGGTGCAGTGCTGTTCACTTTAGCTGGCCCAGAACCTGGAGAGGTGGGATGTGTATTCTGGAGATAGCGTGCAAACCCCACAGGGAGTGCACAAGGATTTTAGCCATTGTTTCTTGCCATGGCTTCTTAGCAAGAGTTAAGGAAGGGCAATAGATAAGCAAGACAGGTAGACCTGGGTGAAAATGTTAGCGATTTCCTTTTGAAGCCATTCTTAAAACTTTATTTAGAGTAAAAGCAAGATGTGGTGTCAGGTGGAGAGCACCCATGTAATTTTTTATACATCTTATGAAAAGGCAGGACAGATGCAATACATGAATGAGAGCTCTGCAGCCACTGCTGTATCTTGGCACTGAGTGATGTTAATGGGGAAAGAGACTAATCTACTCTGACTCCCTGCAGGAAATCTGTCCTACCTGGCTACACGTTTTTAACTGTGGAAGATAACATCGCATGTAAGGCAGAGGGAACCTGATCCTCACAGGCTGTCATTCCAGGTGGAAGATAGTAAGGTCAGTATGGGAGCAGGAATGCCATTACCATTTAGTTTAGTAACGTGTAATTGCTGGATACTCACTTTGCTATAAAAATCAAGTGGAAAAGAATATGCAGAAGTTGACTATTGAAATGTGAGTAAATGATAGCAGAATTCTTTTGGAAGATCCAACCTCTCTCAGAGAATACACAGCTAAGAAATCAGAACTGGCTGATTGCCTGTGGAGCTGATGAGCCAACATGGTCTCACAACAGTCCAATGCAATAAATAGATAATTCTGTAACTTCTCTAGTGTATAAGGAAAGTAATGCCTGATTCTAAAATAAGACTGCACTAGTAAGAAACTATGCCATCAAGAATAAGTACCCAGGTTCGGTAACTACTGCCTCTAAGTTATCTTCCTTTTCAAGATGTCCGTATGAAATTAAATAGGCTTGTATAAATCAGAATTGTCTCATTCCTAATGCACATGTCTAAGTTGGAGTTAACTTATTTGGTCAAGTTTCACAGCTTTTCTATTCAGTGAGTACTGAAAACCTGAATGAAGAAACTTTACTGGGGATCTACTGGGTGAGGAAATAGGAGCACAGGGGTTAAGTTATTTGTGTAAAGTTCAGGCCAAGTCTGGCAGAGCTCCAGCTGAAGTCCAGGCCTCTGGGTCTCCATTCATTGCCATCACCATACTAGGTTTCTCTTTTCAAGGATTTTTTTCAATGTAATCTCAGAAGAGATTAATAAATCTGAAGGTCACAGGCTCTGCATTGCTGGGAAAGGAATACATGAGTGATGTGCTTGGGGAAGATAGAATTGTTGGGGGAGATGTTAATTTTGTTATATTCTAATAGTAATGAAATCAAACTGATGTTATAAACATTACACTTGACCCTTTGATGGCACATGCTGTAGGCTCTGCAGATTCATACATGAAGTTACTTGATGGGAAGTTTCAATGCAGCAGAACTTGACATTAACCCTTTGAGTGAGGCAGATGATATGTTCTTCCTGGGTAGTTCTGAAGACATTAGGGCTGACCAGTTGCCACAGATGCCCCACTGAAAAGGTTCTCAATTAAAGAAGTTCAGTGTGGTGAGATTATCCAACAGACACATTCCTTCTTCATGCCATAGCTGTATTAGTTCATTTTCCCCCATAATACATGGAGACTACCTCTGCCTGCTAGTAGATAGGGACAGAGCGACCTATTCTAGGACCATTGTGCTGACAAAACTCTGCTAGTACATTATACAGAAAAGCATTTGAAGAAGAAATTTGGCTTATGCCAACAAAACAGTAGGGTTTTGGGGGCACATTTTAGTGCCTTTTGAATTTTGTAAGTTTTTCTTTTAGCCAGATTGTACCTCCTCATCATCCTAACTTGCACTGCCATGCCAACAAAAATTGGTTAGCTTTGGATCAGTTAATCCTTCAGAGATGGAAAGTTATAGCATTACTACAAGTAAAGGTTAAGTAAGATCTCTCTGATGTGCCGCTTTCCTGGTACTTGTCCTTGCCACACAGCGTGTGGACCCTCTGATCTTGTAATCAGTTGTAAGGTGAGGGTCTGTGGACACAATTAGCTCAATTACTCATGTACAGCCCCACAGAAACCTGAGGAGAATCCAAGGCAGCTGGGCCTGGGACACTGCACACAATGGCAAGAGGGAGCAAAAGGGGGGAGATTATTTTTCCCTATTCTTTTGGTCTTTCACCACACACTGCCATGGAGCTAGAGAAGCGTGATAGACATGCTTCCTCTCTGCCTTAACTTCAAGTCATCTGAGTGTGATGCAGACTCCAGACATGCTTTCTTCTTTGCCACTTTGTCTGATTCAGACATGATCCTCTAGGAAGGTGTTACCTTTGATCCATTTCAACTGTCCTGCAAGATGGTATGTTGTGGGAAGATTAATTCTTAAGTCTTTTAATTAATTACTCTTAATTCCCTTACTTTGGTACAAGTAGAAAGACATAATAATTGGCAAAGAACAAATAATCCATATACTTTGAGTTTAATGTGTAGCTTTTAATAGCTACTTAAAATATTAAGTTACTACCCTAGACTCTCCTATTATTCTATATTTTCCCAAGCCATCCTTCTTGTAACAATGCACAGCAATGTTTTTCAGGCTCAGTGCACTCTCAATTAGCTGATCCTTTTATGTGTCTGGGATGTAAGTTAATACAGTTATACCTAATTTATAGACAGTGTCATTGTGGTGCATGTAGTATCTGTACCTGGAGTGCAGGCCTGAAAGTACTGTTGACTATGCTCAGCAGAAAATAATGACCCATGCTAGCATGACATGTTAATTACAATATTTATGAGAATTACTTTACCAGATTATTAAAATAAGTGTATAGGAGAGATAATAGCATTGAGGGAAGTTACAGAAGCAGGTAAACGGGAGACTTTTTCAGCTCCTAGAGAGCTTTCATATGAGCATTAGGGCCAAGATAAGCTTAGTATTTGCATATGTGGGTTGGATCCCTGAAAGAATTAGCTAGAATATCACAGTGCCACCATGATTATATTTGTATGGGGTACTGGGCTGTAAAACTAAGGCAACACCCAATTTACATAAACCTCTGAAAGGCAACAGGGGAGCACATGCTTAACACTGACTGTCTGTTAACCATGTGTCTCACAGCTTGATAACCAGAATTAAATGCTAGCATTATATTAGCCAGATGTTCTCCCCAACAGCACCCCTCTGCGGTTCCTTTCCATTATGTATATAGTGCATATGGTATGAATTTTCTACCCTGTTCAGAGCTGTACTCAAAGATCACCTCAAACAAGAATGTGCCTTCAATGCAAGTCATAAAACCGTTATCAGCTACAAAAGGGATATGAAGCGTATTGCCTCATCTCTGATGGAATGATCATGGCTTGTATTTTTTGCTCCTACCAAAGGTGATTGTAAACCTTCCCCCCAGGCCCTCCTGCCCACAGCAGTTAACTTCAGTGGGAACAGGACCAATCTCATCATTCTCAGAAATGCCAAAGTGCTGTTTGACCAGGCTTCAGCTGGAGGAGTAAAAACCTACATTCAGTGTCTGAAGATGCATCCTTTAGATTGCACTGTCTGAGAAGATACTTCTCTTCTTGAAAGGAAGTAATTTCCACATGAGCTAGCAATGCCTCTGATTCTGCAGATTCTTAAGTGCTTTTTTCATTGTACTCTCCTATGCTGACTTCACACACAAAATAAGCAACGTTCAAAATGAACAAATAATAAATGATTTTTTGTTGCAAATTTGTTTCCAAAAATCTTAATAAGCTTAGGTGCTCCTCATATCTGTAAATACAGTATTCTTCAACGTAAATGTTAATGTCCCTTTTGAACATGGAAGATATTTAATTTTTTTCTATTAATATAAAGCTATTATAGCCAAACAGGTAATTTCCAGTTCCTACTCTTTTTTTAAGAGTTTGTGTTCGGGAAAAGGAGCTGATAGCTTTGCTCTTTAATGAAATTGGTTCTTGTGTTCATTGTACATACTCCCGAACTGCAAGTTCCTTCAGGGTAAAAACCCGAATGGGATCTTTTTTTGTCTTCCATTCTTCCAGTTTTTCTTGCAAAGACAGAAAATCCTTGCCAAGTTCATATGCCAAAGTGATCATTGTTTCTAACAATGGAATGTAATACCTGTGGCTGGTATGCACACGAAGGCGTGACAGAGCTTTTTCTCCATATTCAAAGGCGGTTGCAGGGTTTTCCAGGTCCTTGTGGCACACCACGATAGCACATAGAGTAGGGACAATTGAGACAGGGTTGCCTCTAGTCAGCCTTTCCTGCAGACCAATGACTTCTAAAAGGATTTCCAAAGCTTTGGTGTACTGGCCACCCCGCAGGCAACCATATGCTTCCTGAAGCTCCGGCCTTGTTAAAAAGTCAATAAATTTTTTTGATCTTCGGATGTATTTCATGGAATATAGAAGTCTCAGGTAGTCCTTGAAGGCTAATTTTCTCTCATTGATGATTTCTTCTGTGAAGTTCCCCGTTAGAGTTTTTTTGGGAAAAGTCACGTCTTCCATTTCCTCACTAAACTCCTCCAGCAGATTTCTGTGCAGTTTCTCAAAATCTGAATAACGCCGTTCAATTACAGACTTGTTGCTGTCAAAACTCCCTGTTTGCAAAATGATGATTTTATACATCTAAACACAATAAAACAGAAAAGTAAGCATGAGAAGGGCCATTCCAGCCCCAGTGCAGTCAGATTTTGTCTGTCATTGCTTTGAAAAGACTGTACTTGTATATTCCGCCAGCCAAACCACTCCTGCACCAATTTTATGGGCATAATATTGTATATAACTATGGCTTATAGCGGTGCTGCTAAATTATTTGCTGTCTGGGATTATGGTGCATACTCAGGGTAGGCCTGATCTTTAAAATCTGCAGCCATCAAATGAATAATTCCCACCTCCTGCTGTTTTGTGCTTTTGTCACCAGACTAATTTAGCCTTTGCATGGAAATCACTGCAGATAAACAAGGTGCTAACGGGTCCCATCCTGTAAGGTGCCGGGAATGGTGAACTAGCAGCAGACAGAAGCACTTAAAATCACTTACAAAGCATTTCTGTAAATGGGCTTTGTTTAGAACAGCCGTGGCTGCTGCAGTCACAGGCTCATGCTGCAATCAATCATCTTTAGCAAACTGAATGGATTTCCCAGACTTAATATTGTATGTAGTCTATTTTACATTGGTTGTAATACTCAGAAATGTAGTTTGTATCAGACATTTCTAGGGATTTGGGGGTGTTATTAATGCTGTGAAAGAAGAGTGAGTATTTGGCAGTAATATTTGGTGTGTGCAAAAATAAAGTGGAGCAAATCCAGAGCTTTTCCCCCTCCTCTAAATCACTGTCCTGTTATTCAAACTTACTTGGCATATAAATAATGCAAAAAAAGTGACATTTCTACCACAATCTGCTTGCTATCCAAAATCCTTCACTAACAACTAACAGCAGTGCTGTCCTACATTAACAGTACTCAAGAGCATGTCCTCCTCAGCTCTTCATTAGCCTCAAAATGACTACAATAAATGTGATATTAGAGAAATAAGTGGAAAAAAAAAAATCTTACGTGTTGTACAACTAGATTCTCTTCTAGTCTTCATCCAAGTGCAATGCTGTTGAGGAGGGGCCAAATCCCTAACATGCGTAAAACAGTGGAGCTCCACTTAAGCCAGCTAAGGGCACAGACTGTTGACCTTGCTGGCTTTTGGACAATGACCATGTTTACATTCAACTTCACCTTGTTCCCATTGAATTATACAGGAACTGGAGCAGTTTTATTCATGCCAAGTTTTTTCTGTGCTGCTGCTGGAGGGTGGAAACCAGTGCTAGCATTAGTGTCTATCTGATTCTCTTCCTTGCTTTTCCTTAAAGAGAAATTCTCTCTTTTAATCTTCATAAATGATCTTTACAGGCACTGTTTGAAAGGTTTCTAAATTTGAGCTGACTTCTCTGATCTCTTGTCATTTGTAAGCACTGTGACATTTTCCTATGCTTTGTCCTGCTCCCTGCTGAGTAGTGTATATATGCCTGATGCATATCCAAAACAATCATAAGAGCAATTTTGAAGCTATCGTTTTATCAAGGGCAGCTAAGTGAATAATTTACAAATACTTTCTTTTACTTTGCAGTGTGGATGGAAAAGGAAAGAAATACCATTTAATTAGACTATCATTTAAATTGGCTCAATTTTGTTATAAAGTAAATCTTCTTGCCTAGGCATGTAACTTATGACTAAGCTTAACTACTTGCACATACACTGAACGGTGTTCTTGTTCTCCTACAGTTGTGCTAAAATAATTGTTAACTGTTTGTCAAGCTGGATACTATTGTGTGTGTGCAAGAATGGTAGCATCTAAGTAGGTGTGGATAGCATGCAGCAAGATCTTAGGACAGTCTTCAGAACATTTACCTGCTTCAAATTCTACCAAGTTGCATCACTCAGTGTCAGCAACGCTAGTATGGTTTTGAACATTTTTTGTCTACAGATCTCAGAAGTTGTTGCAAACAAGGAAAACATCCCTATCTGAATTTTAGAGGAGTACAGAAAGAGGCTTGCTCTAGATCAGTCCTCCTGAAGGCCAGGAGCAGAATCAGAAATAAAAACCTAGTGTCACTACTGTGAGTAAAGACACAAAAATCCAACCTGTTCTGTTGTTCCTGTCCCTCATACTCATGCTTTACCTTAAAAATATGACAGAAATATGTCATCTAATGGAGCTTTAGGTAGGGAGGGGGAATGATCCCAAGTGATCTAGCTGGAGGATGTCTTACACTTTGTCAACATCAAAGAATTTTGCACTTGTGCTAAGCTAAACCTCTGATGTGGAAGTAACACAAATGCAATGCAGCTGCTACAGCAGGCTAGCTCAGTCGAAGTGTACCTATACTGAGATTTTTCTACTTGTGTGAATTTCCCTTGTGGTGACAAGCTGCTGGGTGTTAGGGATTCTCAGGTTACTAATTTACTTGGTACTACTTTCCATTGCTGCAAATTTGGTGAACTGGTCGTAAGAGGGTTTATTTAGGGACAGGTTTCACAGGCTATGCCCGTATGATCGTGAGAACAGGGTCTAGTCAGTATGATCACGTCTTGCAAAACTTGGCCCTCGGTACGGCTTTCATGTAGTGAGGCATGCTGTGTGCTGTGCAGACCCCTGTAGAGTGAATAAAAAATAATGATCTTCTTACATATTCATTTCTTAGCTTACCACATATTTAGATAAGTGGTGCTCTACAATTCTGGTTGATGGGATTTCAAAAAGGAGTTTGACTTGTCTGCACTGGCGTTTTTCATTCCTCCAGTATTCCTGAAGCTCCTTAGTGGTCATCGAAGAGTTGGGACTTAAGGAGGCACTGGCATCTAAAAAAAATGTATTTAGTATTTCAGATTATAACCTTTGCATTTGGAAAGAAAATTCTTATGCATTCATTGTGAAAGGAGAGCCTAGAATTTCTGTTGCTGTAACAGCAAGATCTCAAGACTGATAAAATAAGTGATTTCACTGCTAAAAAAGGCAAGTCCAAATTCTTGGAAAGCTATCATGGTCTGCAGTTTTGAAAGACACCAAATTGGCTGCAGAATACAAAGTTATACAGAAAATACTGAGAAGTATTGTATGTCTAGGCGGTAACCTCAGGCACAATCTGAGCAGGAGGTACGCTTCACCATTGGACATATATTCAAACACCAACCCTATTCAAATACTGGGTTTGTGCAGTAAAAGGTGAACAGAGAAACTTGGATAACCATCTTAGTTGAAGGGGGAATTCTCACACCCTCTTTTTTTTTTTTTTTTTTAGCTGAAATAATGCCACGGTTCAGCTACAAATATTTTATATACCTCCCTCCCTTCCTCTCTGTCTCTCCCTTCACAGTCACATACACACACACACACATATGAACATATATAAAAACGAAGGACAGCTGGTTGAAGAGTTTGCTTACAGGGGAATTCGATGCAGCCTTTCTAAAGGGAAATTTCTCCATCTTTGAAATCTACTGAGAACCGTTTTCATCAGGCGGCATATAGGCTAGCAAAGTGGATAAAATAAATGGAGTATTTCAGTGGGAACACCAGTCCCAATTTCCCATCAGTGTTTCTGTCAATGCAGTCAGCTGAAGTCAGTCCGTAATGTATCTAACATTCAGACAGTTAAATGGCCACAAATGAATGGGAATCTGGAACAGCTTGATGCAGAAATAGAATTGTAAAGGCACCATAGTCCTCCGTCAGTGGCCTCGCTTTTACATGTTTGTAATTATTTGGCCATATAGTTTCAATTATCAGGCCCTTTAGGGTTTGGCTCAATCTCTACAAAGCATGTATTTCCTGAGAGGTGGTGTTTATGACATGTTTGCAGGCTGAGAATCTTGATGAGATTATATGTGTTTGGGATTATATATAACATTTTATTTAATAACAGATGACAGCAGTCTTAGGTGTAACAAAAGTTCAGTGCTGCCTCTTCATAAGGCACGTGAGAGACTACTGCTTGAGATTAGCTTCAATCTTGCTGATACTGCCAAGAGGTGCAGATTTTTTGATGTACAGGAAGTGCACTCCCGAGACAGAGATCTGATGATCCCTGTTGAGGTCCCTGGTGTGTAAATTTAATCTGCAATACATTTTAGGTGCAAGGGATTCAAAAGGAACTCTGTGTATATACACACGGGGGTGTGCATCTGTTTCACTATTGCCACGTTATTACTACAAGTTTAATTAAGGCTTATTTTTCAGTGGAGCAAATCTGGACTACCAATGCAATAAAAGAATAAAAGTTTTTTGTATAAAAGAGTAATGGAATAAATAGCTACATGAAAGTAAAATTGAAGGACAGCGTCAACCTTGCAGCGCATCTTTTTCTGGGTTTTCTCTTCTCACTTGATGTGAAATTTCAGCTTTGGGTTGATTTTGTTCTTCATCGGATGGACTTGTGGTGGAAAATGTAGTAATGCTGCTTACAGCTTCCAGCAGTTCCTTTTCTGCCAGGCAGTGTGAGTCTTGGTCCATTGCAAGCTGTCACTGAAAGGTTATGAAAAGTGTGACATTTCTTATTAGCATGCCTTCAGAGGATCCAGTGTGGTAATCTTTTTTAATTGATTTACTCATTGCCCTCTATATGAGGGCAACCATAGTTTCATGAAAATGAAGGTAATAAACAGAAATATCTATATAGCTACTAGTAAAGAGACATTCCTATTGCCATTACCATTGAAAGTGTTTGGATGTCTTTTTGGCAGATTAAAATCAAACATGTAAACCATAAGAAGTTATGTTGAATAAGATTAGGTGAGGAACTCCTCTCCTAAATATGAAAATTCTGTCATAAACTTCAGTGGGGGAGATTTTTTTTTTTCCGTTTTATTTTGCCCTCAAGCTTGCAAGTATGAGTTCTAATGTACTAAAATCTTGGAGATAATTAGTATAACTAGCAGCCTGGCCTTCTTACACTGCTAGAATTTACTGTTCTCAAGACTCGAAAATTTCTTAATCACAACCTGTAGGGCAAAGTAGGGCAATATATAAAATAGTATAATATTTTTGACGTATTTCACAGTTTCAGGTTCCTTCCAGAGGCTTGTCTCTGAACTGTGAGAATAAAACAACTGAATCTGATGATGGCTAGGTGGAAGGAGAACTGAGTTGTATAATTATTATACAGAAGCATTCTCCATTTACTTATCCTTTTAACCTATATACTGTGCTCATAGTAGGTCTGTCTGCCTGTTCTGCCCGGACTGCTATTCTACCACATACTGATAACATGCCTAACACAACATAGTCCTAATCCATAGACCTGGTGGGCCATTCTCCTGCATAAATGTGTCCCCAAGATGTTGGTTTTTTAAAAAAAACCACAAACCAAACCCAGCTTGTTACATCATTGTGTTATACTAGCAGTTGAAATAGTTTTAAGAGCATCCTCACAACTTTGCCAGGATGCTGTGTTCACTTGGTTTGCGTGAGAGAACTGTTGCTCTCAATTTAGCCAATGAGTGAAAATCAAATAACAGAACAACCTACTTCTAAAAAAAGCAAGTCTCCCTGCTACAAATGCAAAAATAATGCCCAGGCAGTGGTTATTAAGTAATGAGAGGGTTTAGGACAGGGGTGTTACTACATACCATTTTGCCTCCCCTCTTGTCTACCACACAGTTATGCAATGCTGGGATGCAATGCTGATATAG
>JAVSBS010000275.1:2126-17139 GCA_033124195.1 Coracias cyanogaster
GGCCCCCTGCTCTGGGTGAGCTGCTGGAGCAGAGGGTTGGACGAGATGATCTCCAGAGGTCCCTTCCAACCCCACCACGCTGGGATTCTGGGATTCTGTGAGAAACCTTCCTAAGCTCTTGACTACCTGGGGAAAATGAGAGCAGCTCAGGGATCCAGGTCCAGCTCTGCAGGTGAGGTCCCATCTGCATAAACACACACACCATAAGGTATTTTTTTCTTTTTTCACTTCAGTTGAACAAGGAGAACGAAGGCTCCATTCACACCATCCCCGCTAACAAAACGCTACAGCCTGTAAACAGGACACGAGCCCTTTGGGGAAATTTCCTCTTACCTTATGCTGTTCTTGCCCTTGAAACCAGCACCTTTCTTGGGGCCCTGTTGAGGTCAAAGCCAACTAGAACAACTCTTTTGATTTTTTCCTTTTAATGATCAAAGAGGGCTACATTCTTCTAAAAAGGCTACATCCCACTTTCTGGGAAAACAAGTTTACTCGGGAGCACAACCCTTCCAGAATCAGGCCAGTGGTGCAGGATGGGGCAAGAATTTTCCACCGTCTGGTTTCGCTAGTGCAAAGTACCTAGTTTAGGCAATCAACATTTTCCATGGACGTTTCTCAAAGGACATTTCAAGATGTTACTCTGGGGAAAGTTTCTGGAAAACAGGAGGAAATTGTTTCCAAGCTGGAAGGAGAAAAAACAGACAAAAATCCAGCATTTCAAAGTGGCTTAATTTTTAATGATCTCCTTCCTGAAGGACACATTAATGAATTTTCTTCATGTGTTGCAGAAACATGCCGAGTAAAAGCCACGGTCCAGCCCAGTTTCCAAGACAAAATAAGAGGAGACACAAAGACATGTAAAAGGCTTGAGTCGAAGAAAAGGTCCAAATTTAGCTGTACCTGCTTGGTTCCAACTGCGATACTGCAATGAAAGGAGGAAAAAAAGTCCCAAGCCAGGCTGGATCCATGCCCCTTGTCTAAAGCTTTGGCAGAAGCTCATCCCCAGGAGTCCTGTCGCTCCGCAGATGGAGGAGATGTATTAGCCCCTTCAGAAATCAATTCCTCCTCCTTCACGTAGCCACCTCCAGCCAGACTCTGCTCTTTGCCTATGAATCAGGTTTTAATCCCTGCACAAGGGCACCAGATACAATGCTGACAATTCTCATTGTGTAAAAAGATTTTGTCGTGTGGTATTTCACTGTTCTGCTGAAGAGTCTCCTTTTGTGCCTCTTTGTTTGCTCGGCCTTGCATACTCAAAGGGAAAATATTCAAAACAGAAGATTCTCCCGTTCGTCTGCACATGGGGAAATTCAGCATTAGCCACACACACACCAAAAAAAAAACCCCAAACCATAAAACTGACACTGGGCATGTTTTTTGCAAAATGAGAAATGTGTCGATGGTGTTTCTAGGCTGCAAATGGACGTTAGCTGATGGAGTATTTTTAACTACAGAGTGAAACGTTGAAGAAGGCAGTGCTACCACTTGGAATCCAGTCACACAGCACACTGGAACAAGGATTCCACTTGAATCTTGATGCCTTCCAGTATCTGAAGGGGGCCTACAAGACAGTCTACAAGAAGAATATTAACTACCCTTTGAGGTTGACCCCAGCAACTAAAGAAGTCTAGGGAGGAACTTCTCACAAAGTCCTGTAGGGACAGGATGAGGGGTAATGGGTTCAAACCAGAACAGTGTGAATTTAGATTGGAAATTAGAAATTTGGAAATTGGAAATTGAAATTCTTCACTCTGAGGGTGGTGAGACACTTGCACAAGTTGCCCAGGGAGGTAGCAGATGCCCCACCACTGGAGGTTTCAAGGCCAGGTTGGATGGGGCTTGGAGAAACCTGGTCTAGTGGGAGGTGTCCCTGCCATGGCAGAGGCTTGGAACTAGATGATCTTTGAGGTCTCTTCCAACCCAAACCAGTCTATAATTCTATTAAATCTTGCTGTGGAAGCAGCAGTGATCTTAGTAGCATATTGTGGCTCTATCACATACTACTTGTAGGCTTGTTATGTAAAGAGTCAGGGCCTGTGAAAACAGGCCGCCCAGAGCCTCTGAAAGGAAAAGCTGAGAAACACATTTCCCCATTAAAAAAGAATGAAATTGAAAAACAACTTGAAAACTGAACTGAACCCAAGAAAAATATCTGCTTGTGAAAAGTTTACCACCACTGAAAAAGTTGTGAAAACCAGAAATAAAGGCCCTTTGATGCCCCTGCCTGAGAACCGCCTTTCCCCACATACAAATTAACATCTGGTTCTCTGGTGCCAAACAACAAATAATATTTTGAGTCCCAGGAAAAGTATTTTGGACCGGTAGCTGTTGTCTGGGAAATCTTTCTGACTCTGGGTTATGTTATTGGGACAGTTTGAACCCAAAAGCAGGTGGGCTGGAGGGGAAGAGGCCGCAGCAGCACATCCCGCTCTGCGAGGGCCAAGGAACACTCACCATTTCCTAAACTTTGAATTCCTTCACCTCTACTGTGCAGATTACAAAGGGGAAACACCCACAGAGATGGAGTGTGAAGAAAAGAAACCTTCCAAGGACAGGAGTAGGGGCAAAAAAAATCCCTTTCAGTTCTTTAGACCATGACATACAAACTTGGCTTTTAATTTTTGGTCAGACTCATGCTGTTGGGATTCAGAGAGAGCAACAGTAAAGATTCAGTAGAGCAAGTCGACCTGGCTGGACCTTCTGCCTGCCCTGACATCACACAACAGAGCCCTGATTTCCCTGTAAGCTTTTAGGAGCAGAGACATCTCCTACACTGCATTCCTAACAGGTCTGCTACAACAGGGGTGATGTTTGAGGAGTGCTTCTTTATGATTATGATTATTAACTGTGTTTCATGGTGACATTATCCCTGCTATTATGTCACTTAGGATATTTACCTTGCTTAGAGAAAATTAATGGCATCCGAGATCTTGAGTAAGACCTACGTATTTCAAACCACTCCCAGGTACAGAACATGCTGTCAGAGTCTTCTTGTGACCCATCTCCCGCCCCAGCAATACAACTGCCTTGTTCTACAGAGAGAGGTCGTATCATCGCCCTGAGACGGCTTCAGCAGTGACTTACAAAGTCTAGATTAAACTCTTTGAGCTGCTTTTACTACCGTGAAGTAGTGACAGCAGTACTATGTGTCCAGACACAGCTTTTAAACAGTTGCTGAGAATCTCTGGATTCAACCCCGAGATACTTTGATAGCGCGGGGAAGACGGTTTTAGACTCATCTCACGTATTTTCCCTGGCCCAAAGATGCTCTGTTGCTAAGGTCAAGAGGTGAAGCTGTTGCTTGGATGAAGGAGATACTTCACCACGGTGGAAGTCTCCCATACTATGGCCATCAGCATTGCCACACCCCATGACACAGTCTTGGGCTACCCTTTGTTGACATCCGTGGCAATATTTGTTTGCCAACACCCCACTACATCTAGAAGGATGTAACATCGCTCCTGACAGCGTGCAAAGGGCTAGAATGAGGGGTCTTTAATCCAGAGCCTATGCTGGTGGGAGAAGAAACTTTAGGACGAGACATTATGCAAAAGTTCTATGAGTGACATGTCCTGCAGCGAGCACCGACTCCTGCTTGATTCTCCCGGCACAGATTCTGCACTGTCCCACTGATGCTGTGTTGTTGTGGGACCCATCGCTGGGTCCAAGCACTCCCACCCTGCTGCCTTGGGCAACACAACCAACATCCACCTGCAAAGGAAGGGACATGTGGCCTTGAAGAGCTCTGCTTTGGTGAACATCAAGTATCTACTCCTGCCAATTGGGAATGAGGGGAAAAAAAAGGGGGTCAAGTTTAGGATAGGGTCTAAGTTCTTTAAAAACATGAAAAATCTGGGAAAGAGATGATCTGAATGTGACCAACGGGTTGAGGAGGAGTTTGCTGTAGTCATGCTATGGAGACCATACCCTGAAGGGCTTCTCACCTCCTGGGTGAAAGCCCAGCCCTGACTCATCCCCGTTCACAGGCAGGGCAGGGGGTTGGCCCCAGCAGCAGCACCAGTTTCTGAGCGGGAAATGATGAGTTTCCAGTGCTGTGCAGCCCCCACCACCCCAGAGCCTCTGGGGAGCTCTGTAAATAGGACCTGCCGACACTGCAGCAGGGACATGAGCAGGCAGCTGGCTGGAGGCAGCACGGAAATCCAGCCGGCACTGCCAGCCCTAATTGAATATTTCTAATGAAATGGGTTTTGGCAGAAAATTGGGCTCCTGATTAAATATTGGTTGGGGGGGCAGTTCCTCCAGAAAACACAGAGTTTACTGTTTGTTGCAGAACAGCGCAATGGCAGCAATCAAAGCCATTTTGGTGGACACCAGAGTTTGGAAAGACCCGGCAGGAGTGTGGAGAAGCTGCAGCCTGCCTGTCCCTTGACCCCAGCCTTTCCTGCAGGCACGTTCCCAGCCCACATCACTTGCCATCACGCAGCACCACGAGGACATCCCATGGCCCTCTCCTTTTTCCGAGGCAGGAGGCAGTGGTGTACATGGGAGATGCAAAACGTGAAGGGATGAGTGTGGCATCACAACGAGAATTCTGGTGTGCCAGAGGACAGGGAAGAGGCCATTTCTGCATACCAGGATAAACCTGGGCCCTCAACATCTTACTGCCCTTCAAGGTCCAGATGGACCTCGCGGTTTCTCCCCATCATTCAGACCCAGCTCAACAGCAGACACAGGTCTCAGCCCTCCAGCAAACCTCAAACATCATCCATCCTGAGCCACAGCACTGCTCACTCCAGCTGAACCAGCCACCTCTCCTCCAAACCCCCAGACAAGTCCTCTAACGGAGGGTGTGATAATTAGCACAGAGGTGGGAGAAGCTCGCAGGCTGTCTGCAGCCCAACGGCAAAAAAAGCGCCTATGCTCGCAGAGCCCCGGTGATCGACGCTGCGACTGACGCCAGCACCATCGTGAAGGCGACGACTGTGCAATGACGGATTCTGCTTCCCACCGTACACCTCCCAGATGTGTGTCACCCAGAGCCAGGGCAACCAGTAGCAATTTCCCTGACAGACAGCACGGCCGTGCAGTGAACTTCTACAACCCGTCCCCCAGAGACGAGCGCTAATTAATGCTACATCTCCAGAGCTCAGGAAGCCCAGAACTGGAGGTAACCTTGCGCAAGGAGCCCTTCCAGCCAAGGATGGGAGACAGGACTTAGCAGGGGCTGCAGCGCCAGGGAAATCACCGTGATTCATTTGCATGCCCACGCTGCAGAACCCACGCTGTGGAGAGATCTTTAAGCGGAGAGTCAACCCGCTACGGGATATTTTAACAAATGTCATTAAAAGGTACTATTTTTGCAGAAGACACTCTTTGGAAAGCTAATTAAAATATTGCTGGCCCCTGCTTAACTTGCTCAGCTTCCTTTTAAGAGCTAATGAAATGCAAAGTATCGCTCCCTGTTTTCATCTGGAGGAGAGTTCATTAATGTACCTCTCTGTGCTGGATCAAGCCAAGTGCTCAGAAAGAGAATAAATTGAATCTCAGTAATTGAAGACCAACATTTTTTGGCTGAAATCTGATATTGAAAAAGAAATCCTAAAAAAAACCAGAAAAAATGGGATGCTCATGAGTGAAATGTTGTGGCTTCAGTTCCACAAACCAAAACGGAGCATCTTGGGGCAAGCAGACACTTGCCTCAAATTTCATCTAAAAAACTAAGAAAACTTGCATGAAAAAATGTAGGCCAGCCCTTCAACAGGCATTTTGAGGGGAGAAATCCCCCGAGAAAAGATTTTCTTTGTTACTCAGTTCTCAGCTTCACTCCTGAGGATACAGAACACCCTGCGCTGCAGGAATGGATGCTCGCTGAGCACCACACCTGATTCTTAAGCTAAAAATATAACCCATTAATATAAGCAGGTAATTTCTTGTGCAGTGCCAGTGGTTTCTAGGAAGTTGTGATGCTCTTCAAGCCTCGCACCGCAACTCAGATTTGAAAGTGGGTCTTGCTTTGGATTAGAAAGGAAGCGGTTCCTAGAACGGCAGAGTAAAGCCCGGTTTTCAAGCCTATTTCTTGTGTGCACACTTTGCTGTCTATGAGGAGGTGAGCTAAGGATATTTTTTTTCTTCCCCAGCCACATAAACTAGCCCAACTTCTTGAATGTTTTTTCCACTAAACCCTAATAGCTTTGAATCCTTAACCACCGTTGGTCAAATTCTTTCAGGAACCATTGCAGGGGACGTTGGCCGGGGCTCTGAGCAACCTGCTCTGGTTGCAGATGTCCCTGCTCCCTGCAGGGTGTTGGATGAGATGACCTTGAAAGGTCCCTTCCCACCCAAACCATTCTGTGATTCAAATTTGACAGAAATTGGCCAATGTGTTGAGATGCGAATGAGGAGGACTCACAGACACGCGCGGACATCATGATAACCCAAATCCTTTGGAAACCAGGCTACAGACACAACAACCCCCCGCCAAAATCCTGCTACAATCCAAGAGCGGAGAAACCTCCTGAAACTGCTGAAGGATTCCAAAAAAGCTCTTGATATTCAAGCTGCCGTCTGGAACAGCCCGGGTCTCGCATGTTTGGTGGAAGCGGTACGTGTTAATGTATGCACAGGCGGCTCTACCCGTCCACGCCTCTGCTGTGCCACGTCTTGGCACAAACAAAGAGACTTTGCTCTTATTAGCAGCGTCTTAGATCACATTCTGAGCTTCTGTCACAGCTTTATCTGGGAGGTTTTTCTTCATTATTTTCTCTATAAGGCCACAATCTGCAATCGATGGCACGGATTTTTGCCATGATTCCAATTAACGACAAATAAAACCAGCCAAATAGTTCAACAACCAGCTCTGGAGTTTGTATATTACGCCTTTTTCCTTAGAAATAAGTGTCCATTAAAAAAAAAAAAAAAAGATTAAAATGTCTAAATTGGTTTCTGAAACCCAGTATTGCTCAACAAATATTTCTGTTTAAGTGTAACTCTTGAACCGGGCACCGCGAGTTCTCTGTATTCATGAGGCAGCATGTCTCCCTAGTCAGCTGCTGTTATTTTTCTCTCTCTTATTGTGCGGTCTCGCCAGACTTCAAAATACATGGAAATAGGAATGTGATTGCACTAAAGGAATAAATATGGAAAGTCTAGAGACTGTCAGATTTCCGAGTGCAGAAATCAGGTTGTAGGAGGCCTTACATTTTATGTCCATGCTCTCCGATGGTTCGCTTTCCTGTAAATCTAACCAAACTCGGAATTTCCCGCAGTATTACCCGTTAGCTCAAATCATTCCTGCGGCACCCTCCCAAAACATTGTTTGACTGTTATTGCATTTTGCTTTCAACCTTACATCCAATTCAAAACCTTATTCGCATTTCGGATGGAGATTTCCAAAGATTGTCAACCTGATTTTATTTCCAGCTCAAATAAGTCTCCTCCCGTGACTACACGAAGCTCGTCTCACAAGACCCAGGTCACGTCCCAAAAAAACCACCAACCAGGAGAAAACAGCCGCTGCTGCCGATGCGTCTGCGAAAGCGAACGAGGAGATCCTGAGGAGAGCAGGATGTGGCCCAGGAGCCACCAAGGTATGTACAGATGAGTCTTCTCGTTGTGCTGGACACGTTAACCTGGATGAATAATTCAGGCGGTGAGGCTGACGTTCAGATCACTCCTGTAAGCTGAACTAAGCGGCCCACAGCACCCATCAGTGAACGGGGAAACTGAGGCACGGCTGTCAGGGGAGGCTGGAGCTGAAGAGCTTCTCGATCTAGAAAATGATTCCTAGTTAATGGTACTTATTAGTTTCTTCTTGACAGGCAACAGAGTGGATGGCACTTTGTAATCTTAGGCACGGGGGAACCCTTCGTGTTTCTCCTCCCCGTTGTGGGCACTGAAAAGAAGCTTTTCCGGACAGAAGAGGCAATGGCAGTTGCTGGCACCTCTTGACATATAAAGAAGGAGAAAACGTTTTTTGGTACCAGGAGGTATCAAGGAGCAAAGGATCCCTTTGCCTCTACCTTCTGGGTATTCACGGCCCCGTTCAGGCCGGAGGGGCTGCGGTAGCATTTCTGATAAACCATCTGTGAAACTCCTGCTTTTCTCTAGTGTGCTTCCATTTACACATATCTCAAGTTTAGTTAGGGGAAATTCTGAAGACGGATAATTTACATGCCCAAAAATACCAGTGAAATTTGAAATGAACTGGAAATAGCTGCATATTTGTGCTTACTCCAGGACAACAGTAACAGAAACCCAGGAAAAGGCAAGAAAGAAGACAGCTTTGGGGCTGGAAGGTGGCACTGGACTGGGAGAGACTCTTGCAGCCCTTGTTGGGCTGCCTGGCTCCTCTGGTGACTATGTGAAGACAAACACCATAGGAGGGGCTCGGCTGGGGACTGTCATTTTGCACACAGGGTCAGGATGAGGAGAGAAGAGAGGAGAGAGGAACAATGACAATGGAGCCTTGGGCCCTCCAAGGAAGAGGCCCTCCAAGGACACGGAGCCTCCTCTGTGCTCACCAGCTGAAAGCCTGTCATGTGCAAGATGCATCATCACTTCCTCAGAGACAGAAGAAGCCCCTGTCAGCTATAAAACACCCCTCATCCTTCAGCAACAGCCTAACTCACTCACCATTATGCAGAGCTGTGGCTTCAGCTCATGATTTAAGTCTCCCCAGTCAAGGATGAAGATCCATAATGGTGTCAAGACCAATTATCTCATCCTTCAGTTCTTTGTGGAGGGCCACTGATGGGATTCCATTGCCAGAGGGAGAGGACAGGCACATCCAAAGACCAAATGCTCCTGGGAGGTGACTAATGCTCTGCAGCAGAGTGATGTAAGTCAGCAAAGCTCTGAGCAGAACCCCCTGTGAGGTCTTGGCCAAAGGATGCCCATCAACCTGACTCCTGGGCCTTAGCAACGATGGTGCAAAAGGCCTGACGCGGATGGAAGTGAATCTGGTTTGGCATTTGTCGGCACTGTCATTTGGGAAACCAGTCGTCTTGTCACCAAAGCCTCTGTCACTTACTAGGATGGAAAACAGGCTCAGACAGCCTGTGGTGAGCTGCAAATGTGATCCATGGAGCTGGGGCCAGCTCCCCAGCACCCGCCTTGCCCCAGCTCTTCCTCACCTCCCAGTGAGTGGGCCTGGGCCAGTGAATTAGAGAAGGGCAATTAGCCCGGCTGCCGCTGGCTCCGCATCCCCCGGCTCTCGTATCCATCTCTCTCCGCCAAGCACAGCCAGGCTCAGGAAAGTAAATGAAAAGGAAGATGAGACAAAGTTCATCTGATGGGTTCTTCTCCCTTTCTCCAAATGCTACCCGAGTCATTTTTCAGTCATCGGAAGGGATCACAATGACAACATCTCCTTTAAAATGCCAGTACTGATGATTTCTAGCTTGAATGGGAAACTTGGAATGGTTGGCAAGGAACAAGCTCTGTCCAGAATTGCCCCAGTTCAGGTCTCTGAAACGTCTCAGTTTTGGTGGAGTGCAGCCGTCATCAAAGCCTTTCCATGTAACTTTGTAGTTCAACTTTCTGCCTCTGACTGAGCAGGAAACTACTAAGCACGTTAAGTGCTTTAGAGCCAGAAAGAAGGCTCCTGCCTCCTGCCTTCTTGTTGGCATCCAGTACCCACAGAGAGTGAAACGGGGGCTGTTTCAACGTCTGCCAGCAGTCTTCCACGTACCTGGGGAACTTTAATGCTGGCAGAGGTCTGTTGTTCTCCTCAGGGTATTTTCTGAGGTCCAATTTGTTCCTTCAGCCATATGGTGATCAAGCATCTCCCTGCGCCTGCAGTGCTTTCAAGAGCTTGGCTTTGTTCTGTGACTGGTTCTGGCCAGCTCTGCCGACAAAGTTCTCCAGGGCTGCTCAGCTGGATGCCTGCAGATGGTGTGACTCTGGCTGGTTAATGAAGACACCTCATGCAACCAGCTCCTATGCTTGGGACAAGTACATGGCCCCAGTACCAGCCTCTCGGAGCCCGTCCTGCCTCTGCATTCACAGAAGGTGCCTCCTCCCTGGTGAGTGCCACGGTGCCGTGTCGGTACAGAGAGACGCCGATTTGTAACACTGAATGTGACTTTGCTTCATCTCTCCTTGCCCCTGAGGTATTTCCAAGCTTTTATCCTCAGCTCTGATTATTTCCCTTGCAGTTCCCATTTCCGAAGTTGTTCACTCTTGCTCCTGCTCTTCAGCTCAGCTGTCACCGCTGTCAGCCCATGGCCAATCTACTCACTTTTGCCTGTAGCAGAAACAATGCTCTGGAATCACACAGAGAACAAGAACCCGTTTTCCCCCGGGAGACCCATCCTCGCCGGCAGGAGCTGCAGAACGTCAGTCACGTACCACCAAGCCGGGAGGAGGAGAGGGGAGGGCTCTGCTGTCACCACTGCCCTATTTCCTCTGTTTCTTTTTGGTAAAGGGCTCTGGTCACCGAGGGACAGGGCCCAGGAGGGCAGAGGGCAAGGTCCTTGGTCTGTCTGCCTCTGCCCAGGGCACAAGCATCCAGGACTAGGAGAGACCGCAACTTCTCACCGGGCTGATCTGGACATCAGAGGCCCTCGTGCTCCTCTCCTGACCTTTTCTCCCCTCACCGCTTTCCCAGCATGTGACCCGACATCCACATGCATGTCTACCCCACGCCAGAAGTGTGTCCCATCACTTGATGGGAGCTGTGTGCAGGCTTTGCCCTAAGAACGCTGTACTCCAGCTCAGCCAATGATGCGGGGAGGGAGATGTGAGGGAACGGCTTAACAGGCATGATGTTCTGCTGCTCCAGGTTGTAGGCTGAGCATCTAAACTGCCTGTTGCTGCCCACCCTTGGGGACACCATCCTACATCAGCTAGCTTATTGCTCTGATCTGCTTTTTCCTCTGGTCCACAGCTGTGACAACATCAGAGGAAATCTCTGCACCTCAGCCTCTGTGCAATATAGACCTGCTAAATCACCAAACGCTGGCAAAGTCTGCTGGAAACAGAGGGTTATAACACACCGCTGGGGTCTGCTGGCTCCCGGCCTGCTCCTGGAATCATCCTAGAGGTCCATTTATTTGTATGTGTTTATATATATATATACACTTCTGTTTTTCAGTGCAAATACGTGTGTATGGGACGGGAACCGAACGAGGGTGTTGAATAATGCATGAGAGAAACGGCGGATTACCACGCTTCTTCTAAAATAACTAATAGCCGCAATAAAGGAAACGCCTGGAAGGGCTGTCAAGCCATTTGTCAGCCTTGAGACAGGTTTTTCAGGCCTCTACCCAAAGCTCCCTCACTGCAGCCCACAAATAAATCACCGCCTCGTCTCCCCTCTCCTCTGACTCCTTGTATGCTTCAGCCTGCTTGATCGGAGCTGCTGCTCCTGCTGCTTCAGCCACCTGGGTCCTGTGTGTGAGAGCCAGGATTTGTCCACATCTCTGTTGTGAGAGGGAAGGTTGGACACAACACCGACCTCATGCAATGAGCTCTTTCTCCTGCGCTTGGTGCACCAAAAACTAGAGACCTACCTACAAAGACGGATCATAGAATCACTAAGGTTGGAAAAGACCTCTAGGATCATCAAGTCCAAATGTCAACCCAACACTATCATGACCTGAAGTGCAATGTCTACACATTTTTTGAACCCCTCCAGGGATGGTGACTCCATCACTGCCCTGGGCAGCCTCTTCCAATGCCTGACCACTCTTGCAGTAAAGAAATCGTTCCTTATATCCAATCTAAACCTTCCTGGTGCAACTTGAGGCCATTTCCTCTTGTCATTTCGCTAGGTACTTGGGAGAAGAGACCAACATCCACCTCTTTACAACCTCCTTTCAGGTAGCTGTAGAGAGCAATAAGGTCTCCCCTCACCCTTTTTCTCCAGACTAAACAGTCCCAGGTCCCTCAGCCACTCCTCATAAGACGTGTTCTCCAGACCCCTCACCAGCTTGGTTGCCATCTGGACAGATCTTCCCCGATCTCATGCAAATGGCTGAGAGTGGTCAGAAAATCAAAGTAGTGAGATAAAATACGCTGTTAGAAGACAAAGAAGATAAATTTCTTTAATGTGCCAAAACACAGACAGACAGATGGGGAGATTCCGTAACAGGCGGTGTAACAGGAGAGCTGGAAAGACCAGGCCCAAACAGAGAGGGATAAAAGGCAGGTTCAAGAGATGACTCAGACAAAACAGAATACCCTCCAAATTTAGAAAACTCAACCCAATAATCTGGCAAGTAAACTCTTGGGCTTGTTTTAGGTGTGTTACCCTCCTGACCCTGGAAGGATGGGTCCCTTGGGGCCCACACTGCAGCACGTGTATGGGTGGAAAGGCTCCCAAAGGCCACCGGCGCAGAGCGGGCAGAGCCAGGGCTCTCCAGCAACACGTGCAAGCTACAGAGCAGACCAGTAGATGGAGGGATGGGAATTGGTCCCGTGTATCAATTCTACTCAGGCACGTTTTATAAAAAATTAATTACTGATTAAGGGATAAAGCTGCAGTCACAGAAATTCAAGAGGAATTGTGTCAGGATAGCATTAGTGTCACCAGCCAGAGCCAACAAAGCCACACGTGGTTGTTCCCAAAACTCCTGGTCTAGCTTTCTCCCTAGAAAAATGTCCCTTCCTCAGAAGATGCTCATTTGTTGAGGCCAAAAACCTCTGTGAGAAAGGATCGATTTGATGAATCTTCTGCTGAAGGAAAAAAAATGTTGAAAAACTGTTGAAAGCCCATTTTGTCATTTGCAACAAACCTGATATTTTTTGTTTGGAGTAACTTCTAGCTTAGAAATGTAACTTAGTTTATTTTGCAAAGGTCACATGGAAATAAACAGCTTGAAGACTCAATGTTTTGACTGGTTCGAGTTTTTCCTTCCTCAGTCAGCAATTAAAAAAATGAGGTTTTTAATTCTTTCTTCCAATTAAAACGAGGAAATCTATTTAAAGATACTTTCAGGATGAAAAGACCATTCCCATGCAGTAAAAATTCCACCTGAGTTTTGTTTTAGGGCAAAGCAAAACACAAATAAGAAAGGATGACAGAGGTGGGACCCTGAGAAATGCGGTGTTGCAGGTATCCTTTCAGGAGACCTGCTTGACCAGAAGGACCAAATCATAGAATCCTAGAATGGTTTGGGTTGGAAGGGATCTCAAAGATGACCCAGTTCCACCCTCTGCCATGGCAGGGACACCTCCCACTAGACCAGGTTGCTCAAGGCCCCGTCCAACCTGGCCTTGAACACCTCCAGGGATGGAGCATCTTCTTCCAACTATGCTGTTCAACAGGTGTTCTCACAGATTCAGTAAAATCGACGTTTTCTTGCTTTCCTTCAGACTGATTTCAGCCGCTCCTCTCCTGACATTTTACACTATTAAGCAGTCATTTATTGCCGCTGTTGTTTCGCACCTTCAAGAAACGAACGGGAGTTTATCAATTACAGCTCTGGCGAGCATCCCTTTTGCTTCTCTTCCTCAGAGTCGTATCTTAATTAAATCACAGAATTGAGGAGATTGTGCCATATTTTCATAACCTTTGCGCCTTCCTGTGCATAACAAACACACTACTGATTTAAGCAGCCTTTTTTTGCCTTCTTTACAGAAATACAAAGGCAAATTTCATTAATCCTTCATTAGATTCACTCCCAGTACTTTGGAGTACAGAGCAATTTGAAATTAGTTCCATCATCTCCCTCACCACTATTTACTAAATCGGCCAACTTCATTTTGGTTTGGAGCTTTATTTCTTGGGGTTTGTTTCACGGTAGGGTTCAGTATTTTGTGAATATTTTTCAAAAATTAACCTTTTTTTACCTGGATTGTTTTACTTTTTCCCTGTGTACTGTGTGATACAGTAGTCAACAATATTAGAAGCAGCTAGACGTAGATCTGCGATCCCTTGTGCAGAAAACTCCTGAAGAATCAAGGGACAACACCCCACCTGAAGAAAAGTACATACACGTTCCCCAAACATTTGATTTAAATACCGTGGTATGTAATTATTTTTTTCTCCAGGCAAAGCCCTCAGGTTAATAGTTACATTTTCTTCTTTTATTTACATGAAGGTCTGCAGGTGGCTAAATCTTTGGAAATCCCCAGTGTCAGACCTGGGAGGACATGGGGGATTGTGGGGGTGAGCACTTGTCCCTCGGCCTGGCACCAAGCAGGACCAAGCCCCAGGCTTGGAATAGCCAACCGTAACAGTCAGGAAATCATGGAATCATAGAATTGTCTGAGTTGCAAGAGACCTTTAAGATCATGGACGAATTAGAAGGAAGGATGTTGTGGGCGGCCCTGTCAAAAGCCTTATAACCCCCTGTAAATAAATATCCTATGCAAAACTCATACTTAACTCCTGCAAAATATCATTGTCAAAGCAGAGGTAGAGCTGGAGAAAACTCAGGAAACTTCTCGTTGCTCTCCCCACACCCACCAGGGCAGGAGGACGCTTCCCTCCATATCTCACCCCTTCACCTCAGCCAATGTTAAAATAGGAAAAGATCAGGTAACAGGTTTTTTCAGTTTTCTTTCTGTGGATGAGGTTTTATAACACATTTTATTCAGTTTGAATAATTGAGGCTGTTGGTGGGGTAGGTCATC
This sequence comes from Coracias cyanogaster, assembly GCA_033124195.1. Taxonomy (NCBI): domain Eukaryota; kingdom Metazoa; phylum Chordata; class Aves; order Coraciiformes; family Coraciidae; genus Coracias; species Coracias cyanogaster. The sequence goes on from JAVSBS010000275.1 coordinate 16,665, forward strand.
AGATCTCCCGTCCACCTCAGAAGTTCCCTGTAACAGCCCCGAGTCATATCTGCTAAAAAGTTAATCAAGCTGAAATGTCACGGAATTTAATGACTACCGCAGAAGAGGTTTTAAGTTCAATATACCACTAATTATGTTATTTTCCAACAGGAATTATGTCTCATGCTAATTAGACCAAGTGCTGTTTTCAGTTATACTTAGCTATTTATTTTAGTTTATCCCAGTTTTGCTTCTTCCACAGACTGAGAACAGCTCTAAAATTAAGCAGGTCCTTAATCTAATTTGAGACCTCACCTGGAGTCCTGCGTTCAGTTCTGGGCTTCCCAGTTCAGGAGGGACAGAGATCTACTGGAGAGAGTCTAGCGGAGGCTACAAGGATGATGAGGGGACAGGAACAGCTGCCTGATGAGGAAAGGTTGAGAGACCTGGGGCTGGTTAGTCTGGAGAAGAGAAGCCTGAGAGGGGATCTAATGAA
>JAVSBS010000276.1:7202-42103 GCA_033124195.1 Coracias cyanogaster
GTGTGGCTTCTGTTGGGGCTGGTCACACCTTGCTGAGCTCTCTTGGTGGTGTCCTTCCATGTGAAGGGCCACTGAGGGAGCCATCTCTATCTGTTATGTCTAGCAGGTAACGTTAGCACCACAGTGGGCAGTGGAGGAGGTGGGCCCACAGGAATCTATGGCAGGACTGTCTGAAAGAAGACTTCTGAGGGGATGTTGCTGGGTTCAGCGTTGGCCTGTGTGATCACGCAACTAATGGCAGCGTAAAATGATGATGGCTGAACCAGCACAACAGCCTCTCGCTCTGTGGGTACCAGGGACCCTCTCTCCAGGTGCACGTCTCTGTGTGGGCAGTGCCCCTGCGGCGTGTTTACATCCTGCAGCCAGCCCACGTGCTCAGGCAGCGGTCGGAGGCGTGATGGCCATCGATCTGCAGTGCCAGGAGCCAGCTCCGGGTTGCTACTGTGGGATTACAGTTCAGAAGCAGCAGCTTCCCTTTGAGGGAAGGGTTTGGGGAGTTCTGCATGATGCGAGGTTCCCTGCATAGGACCAGCATGTTTGGGTGTAATTTTATTGCTTTATCACTGCTTTTGTGGGTTTTCTTGGCATTATTGCTGCAACTGTGAAGAGCAGATAGGCAAAGGGCAGCACTGTCCCCTCCTCCAGCAACATGTGCTGATAATTAATTACCTACAGCAATTACAAACTGCAGCCTAGGTTCATGGGTGTTGTGTGTGTGTGGCTGGAGCATTATGTGTGTTGAAAACTTGAATGGCTGTCTGCTCAGAATAGTTGTTGGAATTGTTCAATACCAAGGCTCATCCAACAGAAGCAAGCAGCAAGTTTTGAGAAGCAGTTTATCTTAAGTCTTGCTGCTTTTTGTCACAGCATGACGTTCCTGTAGGCACAGGTATGGGTCTCACTGCTTGTGGTTTCATTTCTTTGAGCTATGGTTCCAGTAGCTGAGACTTTCTTTGTGGTATGTCCTATAAGTAGAAGAACTGGATACTAAAGAGGAAATTGCCTTTGGTGCCTCTGAGTGAAAGCTTGTTCTGCCACCCTGCCAATGCTCAGGGTTTCTTCATATTTGGTGCTGTAACCAGTCATGGCTCTTGGGGCATGTGAGTGATGGCCTGTGTCTATGGGATGACTCTGGCTTCCCATCAGGAGCTCTGGTTGACTGTAACTTGGTCTACAACCAGGCTTGGAGGTTGCTGTACAATGGAGCTGATGGGTGGGGGTCATCTGAAGACATGCTGGTCTCTCTTGGGTCCAAAAAGGCCCCGAAATTGTGCATTTTCCTCCCAGAGGGCCAAAAGCGTCACTGTTGGGAGCAGGTGGCAAGATCTCCCTCTGAAAGGGACCAGAGCAAGCCCTGAGATCTTACCTGAGCTCTAGGATGCTCAGGCAGAGTTAGAGATCTCAAATACTTCTGCTCCTCCAGAGAGGCTTTCACATGAGTTTGGAGGAGTTAGTTTACATTTGAACTAAGAAAACAAACACAGAAACGCTTCTCTGGCTGATGTTTGTCTTTAGGGTAGTTTGAATAAGGGCTTATAAAAGCAGATCATTGTGGTTTGAGATGAGCAGCAGATTTTATGTGTTAAGGGTTTGTTTCCATATCTACTTGTCCTTTGTTTCCCCTAACTCTTTTTGATCATCCTGAGGCTGTAGCTATAGCTGCTTTCTCTGTACACATAAAAGTTGTCTTTCCTTTTTAGCCAGTGTTTGCTGGAAGAACAAATGCCAGTGTGTTACTGGGGGAGGGAAGATCCGCTAGAACTCTTTCATGCTTTGACTGTAGTGAAGTTCATTTTAACATTAATATCCCCATCTTCACCTCTCCACCCACTTTCTCATTGCAGGATGAACAGTTTTTAGGTTTCGGTTCAGATGAAGAAATCAAAGTGCAAAGTCCCACCAGGTCCCCCACAGGTAGGTTGAGTCACAGGACTGGATGTTGACTTTGTATTCACCTGTGTGATGGTTGTGCCGTGCCTCTTCATTCCATCAAACCTTGTCCATCATAAAGGCTCCTTCAGTCTCGCAGGCTTTACACCTGCTCTGACAGAACAGGAGAGGTTTGTTGGGAAGCTACTCCACATGTAATGATAAAACTGTGGCCTTAGTTGTTGTTTAACTGAAGTGTCTTGGCAACTCGTATGGGCAGCGTGACTGGTTCTGAGTAGAGGCTTGCATGACCTGGGTAGCGCTGATCCAACGCTCGGACAAGTTTAATGTGTGCTCTCTATTCTCTCCTTCCCTCTCAGTTAAATCTAGTCCGCGGAAACCTCGCGGGAGGCCCCGAAGCAGTTCTGACCGAAGTTCAGCTGTTCAGTCAGACTCTTCATCAGTCTGTTCCCCTTCAAGCAAGTCTGAAGCCACATCCATGGAGAAAGTAAAGAAAAAGGAGTCAAAGAGTGGGGAAAAACGACGAGGAAGACCTCCAACGCTAGCAAATGTCAAGTTCAAATTGTCACAAGTGAAGGATACACCGGACATTCAGAAGGGCGGTAAAGAAGAAAAAGAGAGTCTGAAAAAAATCAAACGGTCACCATCCACTACATTTCAGCAGGCAACTAAAATCAAGAAATTAAGAACTAGTAAGCTCTCCCCACTGAAATCTAAATTTAAGCCTGGGGCCAAACTTCAGATTGGGAGGAAGAGTGTTCAGATTGTGCGCAGGAGAGGCAGGCCACCATCCTCCGAACGCTTAAAGACTTCTTCTACCTTAGTCATAAACTCACAGCTGGAGAAGCCCCAGAGGATTCGCAAAGAAAAGGATGGCACGCCACCTCTCACAAAGGAGGAGAAGACTGCTGTCAGGCAGAGTCCGCGCAGGATCAAGCCTGTCAGGATTATTCCTTCCACCAAAAGGACGGATGCCACAATTGCAAAGCAGCTCTTGCAGAGGGCTAAAAAGGGGGCGCAGAAAAAAATTGAGAAAGAAGCAGCCAAACTGCAGGGCAGGAAGGGGAGAACCCAGCTCAAAAACATCCGACAGTTCATCATGCCGGTTGTGAGTGCTATCTCTTCGAGGATTATTAAAACGCCCAGACGGTTCATTGAGGACGAAGACTATGATCCTCCTATTAAAATATCCCGACTAGAATCCACGCCGAACAGCAGGTTCAGTGCAACGTCCTGCGGCTCCAGTGAAAAGTCCAGTGCCGCTTCTCAGCATTCGTCCCAGATGTCTTCGGACTCCTCACGGTCCAGTAGCCCCAGTGTGGACACATCTACAGACTCCCAGGCTTCCGAGGAAATGCAGACGCTTTCTGAGGAGCGAAGCAATACACCAGAGGTTCACGCACCGCTGCCTGTTTCTCAGTCCCCTGAAAATGATAACGGTGATAGGAGAAACAGAAGGTTTTCAATGACAGAAAGAAGTTTTGTCCAGAGGGCTGCTAAAAAGCTGTCGGCCTTACCCAGCGTGCAGCAGCAGCCGTCCTCCTCCTCTCCCCCTCCACCTTTGCTCACGCCCCCACCACCACTGCAGCCTGCTTCCAGCATCTCGGACCACACGCCGTGGCTGATGCCTCCCACCATTCCACTAGCCTCACCCTTTCTTCCTTCTTCCACTGCGCCCATGCAAGAGAAGCGCAAGTCAATCCTGCGAGAGCCGACATTTCGGTGGACCTCCCTGAAGCATTCCCGGTCAGAACCACAGTACTTCTCATCAGCAAAGTATGCCAAAGAGGGTCTGATTCGCAAACCGATCTTCGACAACTTCAGGCCCCCACCGCTGACTCCAGAGGACGTTGGCTTTGCATCCAGCTTCTCCACGCCTGGCGCGACGGCTCCAGCGCGCTTGTTTTCTCTGCACTCTGGCACGAGGTTTGATATGCACAAGAGGAGTCCTTTGCTGAGAGCACCCAGGTTCACACCGAGCGAGGCCCACTCCAGGATCTTTGAGTCTGTAACCCTGCCCTCGTCGGTCGGTCGCACTGTGACGGGGACCTCTGCAACGGGTACCTCCTCTCGGAGACGGAAGAGGAAAGTGTTCAGCCCCATCCGATCGGAGCCCAGATCTCCCTCACACTCCATGAGAACGAGAAGCGGGAGACTGAGTACCTCTGACCTGGCAACGCTCACCCCACAGTCCTCCGTCTCGTCCTCATTAACAAGCATTTCTGTTAGTTCTCTTGCCACTAGTGCCTTAAATTCAACTTTTACTTTTCCTTCCCATTCCCTAACGCAGTCTGGGGAATCGGCAGAAAGAAGCCAGAGGCCGAGGAAGCAGACAAGCGCTCCGGCAGAGCCGTTCTCGTCCGGCAGCCCTGCTCCTCTCTTCCCCTGGTTTACCTCGGGCCCCCAGACGGAGAGAGGCCGAAACAAGGACAGGGCAGCAGAGGAGCTCTCCAAAGATAAAGATGCCGACAAAAGCCTGGAGAAGGACAAGAGCAGAGAGAAAGACAGAGAGAGAGAAAAGGAGAACAAACGGGAGTCAAGAAAAGAGAAAAGGAAAAAAGGGTCAGAAGTTCAGAGTAGCTCTGCGTTGTTTCCTGTAGGTAAAATGCCCAAAGAAAAAGTTGTCAGCGAAGACGTCGCAGCATCGTCATCTGCCAAAAAAACTGCTGGGCGGAAGAAGTCCACAGCAGCAGATCCCGCGGCAGACATTTCTGCCGCCACTCTGGCAGAGGCAGCAGCCATGAAAACCAAAACATCCAAGAAAGGTAGAGGGGGGTCTGACAAATCGGATCTGGACCTCAGCCCCACCGTGCCGACTTTGGAGAAGGAGAAAGCCCTGCGTCTGTCTGCTCCTTCCTCAAGCACTGTTAAACATTCCACTTCCTCCATCAGCTCTATGCTGGCTCAAGCGGACAAACTGCCAATGACTGACAAGAGGGTGGCCAGCCTCCTGAAAAAGGCAAAAGCCCAGCTCTACAAGATCGAGAAGAGCAAGTCCCTCAAACAAGCAGATCAGCCAAAAGCACAGGTACTCCTCCTTCCGCCTTTTTTTTTTCTATTCTGCTAGAGTGCATCTTATTTTGAACTCGTGCTCAAAGTCACAAGTCGCTTTCGTATCCCGAGCGTGAAGAATTTCTGTGCTGAGCTGAGCAGCTGTTAGCACAGCAGATGGCAAATGATCCCAAACCGAGACACCCTGGGCAGAGGCCGAGGGGGAGAGGGAGCTGCTGCGCAGGCAGCTCAGGGGGAGCCACGTACGTTTGTAGAGATCAGCTCTGCAAAGCTGCTTGCTGGGCTTCTCTGAATAAACCAAGTGAACACCTAGAGCAGTACTACTCACTCCTAAAAGCATGGCTCCAGCAAACTCCTTTTTGTTTAAACTTGTACTTTCCTTAATGATGCCGTTGTTGAAAATCACTAGCATGTGTTTTAAATGAAAACTCCCCAGCTTTTGTCTCTGATACGAAGACGTGCATGCTTCCGTGTCCGGCCTGGTGTAGAGGCACCCCAGGACCTCACAGCTCCCTGTTTGGGGAGTTCTCGTAGTTGGAGATACTTCAGAATCCTATGATGAAAACGTGCACTGAAGTGCCACATTTATTTTAGCACCTCAGTAAACACAAGCCCATCATCTAAAGGGCAGCCTCCGCAAAGCTGCCAAAGAGCTTGTTTTACTCCTGGCTTCTGCTGGGTCAGTCGGCACAGAGTGTTAGTCTACCTCCAGCCCGCTCTGATTTTTACAATACTAGTGCCTCGATAACACAGCCTCATGAGCGAGTTCTCTTTCCAGCAGCAGGTAGAAACTTGCCTTGTAATTCCAGCTGACGGAAACCTCTTGTTCTTCTGAGTTGATCCTCTCTTGGGTAACTGAGGCTTTGAAGGCTGCAAGTCTTTATTTTTATCCCAATTCTTCAAGTGCAAGCTAAGATACAGTTTAACTCTTTTTGGGTTGTTTAGTAGTTTCCATTACATGTTTCCCAGTCTCACCGTGGTACCTTTCTCAGGAATCCTGTCTGTTCTTGTGTTCCAAAATCTAGGGACAAGAGAGCGATTCGTCGGAGACATCAGTCCGAGGACCGCGAATCAAACATGTTTGCAGGAGAGCAGCCGTTGCGCTGGGCCGCAAGCGCGCGGTGTTTCCTGATGACATGCCCACTCTGAGTGCCTTACCGTGGGAAGAGCGGGAGAAGATACTGTCTTCCATGGGGAATGACGGTGAGTTAAGAGTAGTAGTTTTTGTCTGTGAATTTGTACAAAGTCAGCTTTTGTGGAGTGCTTAAAATGAGGGCTTTGAGTGATTAATGAGGGCAAGTATGTTAAACAGCTCCAGGCTCTCTGTTGCAGTGCCACTCGACTGGGGTTAATCCTTTTAACTGTTGGTGATTGTTACAAATGCGTGTTCTGCACTGAACTTCTGCTCTGCTGCGCGGTGCGTGTACGTACACATGTACACCGATGTATGTGTGCATCCACACACACAGACAAGCAGCGCTTTTGCAGCCCTGCAGATGAATTTATGCTTAATGGAATAAATTCCGTTAGCAAATTACTCCTGAAACATTCTTTGACACCAGTGAAATCACAGCAGACGATTTTGTTGATAGATAAGTCATCGATAGCTGGCTCGGAAGAGGCTGAACCTCTTGCTCCACCTATCAAGCCGATTAAGCCGGTTACCAGAAACAAGGCGCAGCAGGAACCCCCGGTGAAGAAGGGCCGACGCTCAAGGCGCTGTGGGCAGTGTTCAGGCTGCCAGGTTCCAGAGGACTGCGGAGTCTGCACTAACTGTCTAGACAAACCCAAGTTTGGAGGGCGCAACATAAAGAAGCAGTGCTGCAAGTAAGTGTGTATCTGAGAAACAGGTCAGCTAATCCCTGTGCCGAGCGGGATGAGCTCGGCCACGCTGCGGGACGGGGAACGGCAGATTGACCCTGCAGCACAGGCTCTGAGCGGGGCCGAGGCTGGGTCACTGCGGAGCGTTATAAACGGTGTTGTTTAAGAGTAGAGATCCTGATTCAGGCTGTGCTCGTTACAAGCTCTTTTTCTGAAGTTCACTTCAGGTTTATTCTCCCCAGTTTGATGAACCTGGTATAGCAGCAAGAAGTGTTGGGTATGAGACCAGCAACTTTCGTTAGGATGAGTTTTTGCAAGGAAGGCAACGGTATACATAAATATCTGTCGCCTCCCAAACTGCATTTCTGAAGAGCCTGTGTTTTCAGGACGATGTTTGTCTGGTGTGTATGCACTTCGTGTAACAACGGTGTGTCGGGATGTCCTGAAGAAGTGCTGTTCTACCTTCATTTTCCCTGACATTTTTTATACATGTAACTTAGCCTGAACCTTTTGCTTTTTTAAATTGCTGCATTACACTGATTTTACCAGACTAGATAATCTGTCTGAAAAGGTGGAAGCTGAAGTGGCACCAGTAGAGATTGTTGTGGTATGAGAGCTGGTGACAACACACTACTGACTACGGCCTGTGTGTCATCTCACTCTGAGCAGCGTGGCCTGGGCCCCTGGCCGGGTCTCAGAACCACAGGCCCTGCTACCAGAATGAGGAGGGCAGGAACAAAGCCTGGCCTGACTTATACAAGGCATCACAAGCTAAGCACGAGAAAAACGGGAAATAAAGTTAAGTGCTTGAAAAAAGGCTTGATCACCTAATGTGATCCTGCTCCAGGAGTAACTACTTTTGTCCGAAATGGCCTCAGTTTGGATTACCTAAAACCTACAGCTGGGAGAGTTTGATGTGGTTTCTTAGAGCTCTTGGAGGTATTCTGATACTTCTGGAATCTAACAAATGGAACTGGTGTGGGATTTACCAGTGAAATGGTGTTGTTACATAAGCCCTTTTATTAACCTCAGGATTGTGTTGAGAGCGTGGAAAACCGAAAGAAGAATACAGAGGAAAAGGAGAAGTTTATTTTACATATCTCTGAAGAAGGCAGGAAAAAAACAAAACAAAACCAAAGATTGTTTGCAAAAAGGTAGCAGGTGTCTTGATAAGGGTTTTTCATGTTGAGTATTTACAGACTGCCAGCTTAATGTCTGCATTGTTCTTCTGACTTCCCGACATGTTCTTTCTTTGTAGAATGAGGAAGTGCCAGAACCTGCAATGGATGCCTTCAAAAGCCTATCTCCAGAAGCAAGCGAAAGGTAGGCTGAAAGGCTTGGCTTGATACTAGCACAAGAGAGAGATTTTAATCTCTTAAATTCTGCTCTTTGGGCTGTCGTGGCTGCGCTAGAAGGATAGTCTGCAGCCACGTGTGGGCAGGAGCCTGGCTGTTCTACTGACATCGGGGGAGAGTCGCAGGAGAGATGTGAGTGCAGGCAGCGCCTGCTCCCAGACAGCGGCTGTCTCTTCCAGTGCTGGGCTTGGAGTTTCTCCTTCCTCTTGGAGGGAGCTGCTGTTGCTGCTGCTCAGTCTTCCCTGGGCCCTTCAGGAGAAGTGTTTCCCAGAGGTTTGCCTGCTACTGAGTGACATGGGGACAGATGGGTCTCTGACATACGGCTTTAGCGAGCTATCCCATATGTTCTGTTAAATCCCGGTGGTCCTGGTACCAGACCTCTGCAGGTCTGTGTGTCAGTGTGACAGCTGTCAGGTGGCTACCTGAACCCCCAAACTTAAACACAAAGTCTGTGTTCTCCTTTGCCCAGCTAAGCCTCAAATCTGCTTTAATGCAGAAGGGTTTGGCAGTTGCTGCTCTGTCAGAATAGAGGCCCCAGGTATTAGAACACAGGTTGCAACATAAGCCGAATGCATTAATATTGCCAGCAAAACAGTGTGGGTTTTTTGAGTACTGTTTTTTCTTTTGGTATGACAGAATGACAAAGTTCTGACACCTAAGTGTCTGTTTCCTTGCTGTAAAAAAGCAGCAAATCATTTGAAGTCACACCATTTTGTCTGTTTTGCTTTATTGATGCTTGTTCTTCCTAGCTGCAAAAAAGAAAGAGAAGAAATCGAAGACAAATGAAAAGAAAGAAAGCCACTCTGGAAAGAACCAGCTGGACTCTGGGCAGAAGCAAACTCCTCAGGCTGTTGTAGCAAGAGAAGACAGTGCCGTAAAGAAGAGCAGTGAGCCTGCCCGTAAGCCCGCTGAGGAGAAGCACGAGGATGGGATTTCCTCCGTTCCAGCATCGGAGCCCAAACAGGTCCCCACATCTGGCACCAGAAAGACTGGCAAGCAGGCAGCCCAGCCAGTGCAGCCCCCTCCTCCACAGCCACCCAGCTCAGGACCGTTGAAAAAAGAAGCACCTAAACTTGTTACTTCTGAGCCCAAGAAAAAGCAGACTCCCCAGCCAGAAATAGGTAAATGGGATGGCTTATCCTCAGTATGTTTGAGTCACATTAAGTAACGATACCGCTAGAAGCTGTTGGATTTTGCAACTGATAAATGCTTTATGATCTTGTGAAATTACAGCAGAATGTTTTGGAAATTTTGCTTAGAACTGGCTTCTTTTTTCTTGAGCTGCAGCGTGTGTTGGGGCGGGGAGAAAGATTGGCCACCTTTGGTGTGATTGCTAGTCAGGTGGCCCTGGCAGTCCTGCAGTATGTTTTCAATACTGTGAAGTCTGTTGACTGTTCGCAGTCTGAATGTGAAACATGAAGGATATAATCTCTTACTACAAGAACATAGTCCGTTACTGCACGTAGTGCAAACAGCATGGCGGTGACCAGCGAGGCCGCTCTGGGACTTCTGTGGCTTTGCACCCAGGGCACTTCAGGTTCTGAGCAGAACAAGCTCCTGGTCCTGCCTCAAGGAGGCTGCTCAGGTCATAGCTGGTGCGGTGCAGTCACAGAAGAGGGTGGAAAAATTCTAGTCTAAAATCCATCACACGTTACCCAGCTGATTTTTTTTCCCTTTTCTTCTCTACAGGTGGCTGTTAGTTACTTGAAATACTCATAATTTTTCCCCCCTTCCTAGGCACAGAACAAAGCAAACCGAAAAAAATTGCTCCCCGTCCAACTTTCCCTGTGAAACAGAAACCAAAAGAAAAGGTGAATACTGCTTTTTGTACAGTCAGTACATTTCAAGAACCTGGAACTTCTGTCTGTCTAGAAAGTAGAACTGTATTAGTTAAGCCTTTGGCAGACTTTTTTTTTTTTTTACTCGAAGTTGTTAGGTTTTCCCTCGTGGCGGTACATGGATACCAAAGTACCTGGCATGTACCTAAGATTCAGGTGTTCAGGTGTTAACTCATTCTCTAGGACTCCTATGTTGTGGGGTGGAGGTTGGATTTTCCATGAAAAATTGAGCTACTTTCGTCTCAGAAACTACTCCATTATAGAAAAACAAACCAACAAGCAAAAAACCAAAAGCAAAAAAAGAAGTGTCTTAATTAAATCTGAGAGAGGACTGCATAGGGACTAATTACACCAGGAGTTGCCCCACTTGCACTCTGATGAGAGAACAACAGGATGTTAGAGGAAAACGGAGCAAGTTGAAGTAGAAATGTAATTTGTGTGGAATGCTTTCAAGAAATGGTTTGCGGAATGGTTACTTTCTTGCAGCTTTTACACACTCATTAATTCTGTGATGGTTTGGGGGTTTTGTCCGCGAATTATCTGCGACGTTTACTGTAATTACTGGTGCAGTTTTGACATTCCGGGTTGGGATTAACGCAGGCTCCTTTACTTGCCCAGGAAAAGCCCCCTCCCATAAGCAAGCCAGAGAGCAGCACGCTGAATTTGCTCAGCCCTCTGACTAACGGAAGCAGTTCCAAGCAAAAGCCACCGACAGATGGAGTCCACAGAATCCGAGTGGATTTCAAGGTAGAGGACACAATGTTTTAAGTCTTTGAATGTTTCCTGGCTCTAAGCACTGGAACTAGAGTCCCTCAAGAGTGCTGGCAGCGACCTCTCACTCTGTGCGCTGGGTGCCGTTCAGAGGGAGCTGCAAATAGGAGCCTTCATGACAAGTCACTCGATTGGTCTTTAGAAGCTCGTTATGCCTTTTTTTTTCTCGTAATTAGAGTACTGGATGAAGAGACGCTTAAAGCTTTAAAACCTTAACTGTCAATGTGTGAGGATGAGCAAGAATTTGAGGTTTATGAAGAATTATTCCATTAAGATGGAACTATAAAACCTCACCACAACCTGAGCCAACAAGATTTGGGGAAAACGTTAGTAACTTGTAATTCACAACATTTGGGGTATATCTGCGGTTTTAAACTGATAAATCATGTACCTTTTTTTGAACAACAGTGTTGAAATAATAAAAATCAATATTTTCCTAATAATTTTTCAGTCCATCTATAAGTGTTGATACTGGAGATTATAGTGAGATCTCATAAGCGTTTTATACAAACACAGAGCTTTAATAAAGTCTAATTCTTCTGAAATTTCACTTTCAGTAATAACTGTGCAATTCTGAAAAACTCTGTCCTGTTCCTTAGGCTGGCTTTCCATAGAAGGAAGGCTGGCATATTACTGAGCGCTCTGGGCAGGAGGGGAGCCCGGATGCGACTGTTCCGATACACGCTGTAAAGTAGACCGAGGTCAAGGCTGAAATGATCTCAGTTTGAGACTAATCGCAGGCACAAAGCATATGAAGCAGCCGTCAATGTGAGCACTCTGTACTGATGTCGTATTGCCTTGTTCTGCATGGTGACGTGTCCTTTTGTACTTGCAGGAGGACTGTGAAGTGGAGAATGTTTGGGAGATGGGTGGGTTAGGCATCGTCACCTCAGTACCTATTACTCCCAGGGTGGTCTGTTTTCTCTGTGCCAGCAGTGGACACGTGGAGGTAAAGCATTGTGTTCGGCTGTCAATCACTTAGTTACAGCACCGTGTTGTTACAGAAACAAATAAATGGAAAATACTGTGGCCTTAATCTAGAAGAAGTTAAGATAATACCTGTAAATCTGTCCTTGCTAAACTTTGTCCCAAGATGCTAAAATGCAGGGTATTTAAAATCAGTTGGGAAGCTTCTGCTTACCTGGGAGGTGAACTGTGTTAGACATACAGAATAGTGTATTTGATAGTATCCCCATCTCTTGGTTTAGAATCCCACATCTGGTATCCAGCAGGGACTTCACTTTCTTTCACCTTGAACTAGGAAAGGCTGTCTGATGACGTTGGAGGGCTTAAGGCAGCACTGACTTTTACCAGTGATGTCTGTATCTGTTGAAAGCTGCAAACCATTATTGAAATGCGACTGGAAAGGTTCTGGTGCTGCATTAAGATGTGCTGGATGCGTTTCCAGATGTAGATAGGTGCCTTCTCCACGTCTTCAGACCAGCTGTCCTGGAAGGGGGATGCCAGAATTCTAGAAAAGGCTTGGTTACTATGAATGAACAGTACTTGGGGAAAAGGGGGTTAAGTTCTGCATGTGGACGTCAGGACTGTGAAGGTCCAGAGGAGCACGGAGCCAATTCCTTCTCAGTCTTGTCGCTTGAGGGGACAAATGATTCTTCTCTCCCCTGTGAGCCTGTGGTGTTCATGCCCCAAGGACAATTCTTTTTCTCGTACGAGCCTTGTAGGGGATATGTAGAAATTAGAAGAGGTCTCACATGAGCCCCCTAAGTTGAGCAGGAGAGGTGTCTCTCTTGCTTCTGCATGTCCCATCCTTCTACACTAAGAGTTTCTTCTGGTGTGATTGGCTTCTGTTGCTGCAAGGGAGGGAGATCCCCAGGAGCCCTGCAGACCATACTCCAAACTCTTTGATGACAGCAGGCCCCAGGCTTCCCTTTGCTGCTGGACACCTATTCTGGGTAGACGAGCATGTACTTGGGTTGCTTGAAGTGTGCACACAGTTTCCCTCTTAAAATATGCCAGTAGAAATCAGTGTTCTGTCAGCTGTAAAGAGAGTTCAGAGCAGTTTGGAGCGCGAGAGGGGGCTTGTGTGGGACTCCAGAGCCACTTCTGACTTGCTAAGCCCCCTCTCCCCCTTGCAGTTTGTGTATTGCCAGGTCTGTTGCGAGCCTTTCCACAAGTTCTGCCTGGAGGAGAGTGAGCGGCCACTGGAGGAGCAGCTGGAGAACTGGTGCTGCCGTCGCTGCAAGTTCTGCCACGTCTGTGGGAGACAGCACCAGGCCACCAAGGTACCCCAACCCCCGGGGACCCGGCGGGCACCCCATGCTGCTCCTGGAGCTCCTCTTGCCCCACAACCCGGCCAACGAGCACCCGCCGGGAGCAGGGAAACACAGAGGCTGGGGAGGACACCTCTCCAGTCACTTCCTTCCATCTGCAATGAAAACATCTACAGTTTTGCATACCCTCGAAGGGTCTCTGTTCCAATGCGTTTTCCTCTTACTCTCGTAGCAGTTGCTGGAGTGTAACAAGTGCCGAAACAGCTATCACCCCGAGTGCCTGGGCCCCAACTACCCAACCAAACCCACCAAGAAAAAGAAAGTTTGGGTGAGGGACTCTGATTTCTTTTTGGGGGGTTATTTGCTCATTGGTTAACTTGTTTTATTTTGTTCTGGCTACATCATCACCATCTTACCATAAAGGGAGTGGAAGTTGTGGTATTTTGGTGAAAGTTCTGCTATTTGAAACTCCTCATTCTATGCTCATGAAATACAAAAGGCTATGAAATGTATTTTTAGGACTAAAGAACAGAAACCACTGGATAAAAGCAATTAACTCTTGCCAAACACATTCCTCTTCCAGATATGTACCAAATGTGTTCGCTGCAAGAGCTGTGGATCGACAACACCAGGCAAAGGGTGGGATGCGCAGTGGTCTCATGACTTCTCGCTGTGTCACGATTGTGCCAAACTCTTTGCTAAAGGTACATAAAGTTGTGATTCTTCACAGCAGGACCCTCTTCAGGTGCTGGGTTTGAGTTAGTGTGGAGTGAGCAGAGGGTTTGCAGGGCAGGTGAGCTTGTCATGGTACAGACAGGAGGGAAAGCTGGTGTCGGGGTCAAACACAGGAGTACCTGTGACGGTTTCTGTAGGAAAGCGAGGTTCTTAGATCTTACAGCGTCTAACAGAAGTCACCACTGTTGTATTGCCAGAGTTTGAGGCTTCCAGAATTTAAACCCTCTATCATATAAAGAATTAACACACACCTGGGTGTTTCAAGTAGCAGTTGAGAAAAAGGCATTTTAAAGGACTCCTGACTTGAAAGCAACAAAATTTCTGTTGCAAAGTGCTTGTTCATTCCCTTGTTAGTTACTGGACATGATTTGATGCCTTGGAATCTAGGAGGAGAAATCTCAGGGTAGAAAATCTGGGCTATAGCACCTAATTTCTTGCGTGTCCTTTTATTTTACTCCCTAAAGCGAATGGCATATCATGTTTTGTTAGTCTCAAACTTCCTAGCAGTGGGTACCCAATAACAGGATTCTGTAGCAGTCAGTGGTCTTCCCAGGAGGGTATTTTTGTGGCTGTTATTTGGGCTGTGGTAAAAGTCCATGTGACTGTATGGGCAGTTTGCTGGTGGGGTTATGGAATCATAGAATAGTTCTCAGGAGCCGCTTTCTTAGCACACTAGTAACCACCTGGCCTGCAAGGTATGTGTGGCAGCTGAACTTCTGATAAAAAAGACATCTTGTTTCCAGGGAACTTTTGTCCTCTCTGTGACAAATGCTATGATGATGATGACTATGAGAGCAAGATGATGCAGTGTGGGAAATGCGACCGCTGGGTCCACTCCAAATGTGAAAACCTCTCTGGTAAGTCAGATCTTTATCCCCTCAGTTCCTATGAACACAAGGCAGCAAGTAGAGCAAAGCAAGGCAGTTTTGGACCCTTCTACTCAAGTGTTGCATTAACACCCTCATGTGTTGTGAGCTACCTGAAAAGCACCTGTACAATGGCTGCAGGTAAACCAGTGCTAATGTCAGTGGCATCCTGGAAGCACAGGACTTGCCTCAAATGCGGTAGCACTCAGTTACCTGCACAAGACGCTTCTGTTACTTGAAAAGAGTTTCCTTTAACCAGTAAGTTCAGAGTAGGGGTTTCTCTCTATATCCCTCCCCCACAAGACCAGTTCAGATCGTTGCTTTACTTTTTTTATCTCCAGATGAAATGTATGAGATCCTCTCTAACCTGCCAGAGAGCGTGGCCTACACCTGCATCAACTGTACAGAGCAGCACCCTGCCGAGTGGCGCCTGGCGCTGGAGAAGGAGCTGCAGGTTTCCCTCAAGCAGGTTCTAACAGCTCTGCTGAACTCCAGAACAACCAGCCACTTGCTGCGCTACCGACAGGTGAGCTGGGGCCTTGCAGCCCCGTAACCTGCTCTGGCGTTTGAGTGAGTTCTGGTGTTGCTGTGCGTCACACTGCAGAAACATCTTTTTTGTATGGGAGGAATTAGCTCTGTGATGGTGAAGGTCCTTTTTTGACAGAAGAGCGGGATCTTAGTCTTGAAATGCATACTCAGAAGTAAGATTTCTGAAAAGGAGTTTGATCCTCACAGCTGATTCTGCTGCTGCCCACAGCAGGGTAGAGCAAAGCTGTTTACGGTCTTTGGTTTTGTCCCTGCGTTTTGGACTCCTGTGAGAACCTGAGTCTCTCTTTTTTCATGTTAGTGAGAGGCTCTGGGCCAATAGATGTGCGTGGGAGTATGTCATGAGTAGCAGCCACGCTTCAGTAGCCAATGTTCCTCTGTCTGGTTGCTGATGTTAACAGGCTGCGAAACCACCTGATTTAAATCCCGAGACAGAAGAAAGTATCCCATCCAGAAGCTCTCCCGAAGGTCCTGACCCGCCTGTCCTAACAGAAGTCAGCAAACAGGAGGAGCAGCAACCTCTGGATCTGGAAGGAGTGAAAAGGAAAATGGACCAAGGAGGTTACACTTCTGTGGTACGTCAAAGCTTGGGTGTTTCACTCTAATAATAGATTCTATGAATTGCTTTATGACCCGTGGTGTTTGTAACTGAGCGTGCTTGAGCCTTTTCTTTGCGAACAAGGAAACAAAAACCTCGTGAGGCAGCCAGCTTAGCAGATGTACAGTCAGCTCCCGGTGGAAGGAAGAAGGGAGCAGCTGTGGGTGCAGCACTCCTGCCATCCGCTTTGCAAAGGCGCAGCACTGCTTGTGCTTTACAGCCACATCCTTGTTCTTCTAAGTCGATGATCTCGTTCAGTCTTCCAATCATCTGGATGCCCTAAAATGTTAGTGGATGGTGTAGCTGTACAAGAGACAATCTGTGAATGTGAAATTTTGTGGCTTTCTTACAGTTGGATTTCAGCGATGATATTGTGAAGATAATTCAAGCAGCCATCAATTCGGATGGAGGGCAGCCGGAGGTTAAGAAAGCCAATAGCATGGTCAAGTCCTTCTTTATTCGGGTGAGCAGGACGACAGTTATTTTGAAATCTGCTTGATATCCTATGGCTGCTTGTTGCTGTTGGAATGGGAAGCTCTTGCTTGGGAATTTCCAGCAATAAAAGAACGCATCTTCAGAGTTGTTGATGTTAATGAAATCTTACTAGTTGTGCATTTACAATAGATCTTGGCTGAATGTCTTTGAACTTTGAGGTATGTTGTATAACATTTCTAATGGAGTGTTGTTTTCCTTCAGCAAATGGAGCGTGTTTTTCCATGGTTCAGTGTGAAAAAGTCCAGATTTTGGGAGCCAAATAAAGTAACAAGCAAGTAAGTAATTGTTCTGTGTCCGACTGCAACACCCTGTGGTTCGCCAGCTGTCCCAAGCACAGTGTCAGCAGAGCCTCTTGGTGGGGTTGGGTTTGTTGGTTTTATTTTTTCTTTTTCTTTTTCTTTTTTTTTTAGAAGATAAACAATAGTCCCATTCCCAGGTTTTGTGTACCCTTCTTGTTCTAACGCAGAAAACCATTCTTTAAAACGGGGTATATTGTGTGTTGACTTGTCACTGCTGTCCTTCCTTCACCCTCCTCCTCCTCACCCGCCTTTGGCTTGGCCCTCCCTCCCTCTGTATCTGTTACCCCCAAAAGAAACAGACAGCCACATCACAAGCCTTACGATGTATGTGAGCAGTTGTAGCCTTTGTTGAGAGCATCTGTGGACTGTAGTTAATTGAATGAGCTTCAGCGCGTGGTGAATGTCAGCAGTGGTGGTGGACGGGGCGCTGGTGCTGTGGTCTGTTGGCTGACTCCGTTGCCTCTCAGCAGTGGTATGTTGCCAAATGCGGTGCTGCCCCCTTCGCTGGACCACAACTACGCACAGTGGCAGGAGCGTGAAGAGAACAGCCGCACCGAACAGCCCCCTCTGATGAAGAAAATCATTCCAGCTCCAAGACCCAAAGGGCCTGGAGAGCCAGATTCGCCAACTCCTCTACATCCTCCGACACCACCTATCTCTGGTAAGAAACCAGACTGCAGCACTGCTCGTCCCACGCCCCACGCACTTCGTTCCAGACCTCCTTGTAGCAAAGAGAGGGCGGTAGTAGTTCTGTAGGTGACTGCAGAATTGTGGAGAGCTCTGTGACCAGAAATCGTTCGGGTCAGATGAGAAGTTTCTGAGCTTGGGCCCACAAATATGTTTGCAGCTGGCTGCTGAAACTCCAGGCTGCTGCTGGGCTCTTGTGCCGTGTTCAATTACTGACAGTCTTTCCAGATGAGTTTCTGCCTCCCTGACTTTCACAAATAAACAATGTTATCTCCTTTAACTGTAAGGCTCTGACAGAAGCAGAGAGGATAGTCCTGAACTGAACCCACCTCCAGATGTAGAAGACAACAGGCAGTGCGCATTGTGCCTGAAGTAC
Source organism: Coracias cyanogaster (assembly GCA_033124195.1). Classification (NCBI taxonomy): domain Eukaryota; kingdom Metazoa; phylum Chordata; class Aves; order Coraciiformes; family Coraciidae; genus Coracias; species Coracias cyanogaster. The sequence continues at coordinate 24,726 of JAVSBS010000276.1, forward strand.
GGAGACGACAGCGCTAACGTGAGTATCTGGCACATGCCTGTTCTGACAGGAGCCCATTGAAGCAGTACTGTAGGCTGGATGCTTTTTGTGCATCGCTGTGTCTCCTGGAACATTTGAGAAGAAAGTTTCCTTCTGTTCTTTAGGATGCTGGACGTCTTCTCTATATCGGCCAGAATGAATGGACACATGTGAACTGTGCTTTATGGTCAGCAGAAGTATTTGAGGATGATGATGGTTCTCTGAAAAATGTGCACATGGCCGTGATCAGGGGAAAGCAGCTGGTGGGTATCAGTAGAGAACACTTGGTTAAAGCTCCTGCTGATTTACACAGAACTGAGACAGGAAACAGGCTCAAAGATTCCTTCTGTGTGGTTTTTCTGCTCTGTCCTCTGCTTATGGGTTTTGTTTGGGATTTTTTTTTTTTACGCTACATATAGTAGAACTGACTGAAGGCATTTGAAACTCTTATATCCTTGTCCAGTTCAGAAATACTGCGGAGACCAAAAGGAACTTGTAGTGGGAGAATTGGAGTCATATTTTTCTGAGAGGGTCTTGAGTTGCCAGTGCTATACCTTGAGCAGCTGATGCCACCTCTGTAGTCACAACCTGTTTTTAAAAGCAATGTGGAATATCTAAAGCATGGCCAGATGTGGTGCTAAAGCCTAGCACCCATCTCTGTAGTACAAGGACTTAGCAGATCTTCTGTGACATTTGAACAGCTGGCAGTGCTCAGAGACAGCAAGGCTGTACCTGATGTTTTGACCTAGGTTAAATTTTATATATGTATAAAAGAAATAAAAATTGAAAGCAAGTGTTGTCCAATTCAAGGTCTTGATCAAAGAACATTGTCGTGTCTGAGTGTAGATGACAGATCTCAACACCTAGCTTGTACGTAGCTACTTTGTTGAATACTGCAGAAAGAATGCTGGTACTGTCTTTTTTCTGACCTCCCAAGCAGCCTTAGAAAAGCAAATAATCTTCCTATCGTGAATCAGTTGTTGCATATTTTCTGGAAGAATGAAATGAGACTGGAAGCATGACTAGAAATCAGTTTGTCCAAACTTTATTTTAATATTGCATCATTTGGTCTTAAGTATTTACTCCAACAGCAGCAGCAGTGGCAAAGACTGCTCGTAGCCAGTAGTAAGGCGCCCGTGTGGGCAGTACTCTGCAGGAGAGTAGTTGACATATTAATCAGCAAAGCTTGCAAATACGTGACTTGGATATGGAGTACGAGCAAGGAAGTCTGAAGCCTGGAGGAACCAGTCTGCAAATGCAAGAAAGATTGTTCCTGTGTGAGGGATCCTCCTTCCTCTCACCTCCTCCTCCTCGGCATCTCACTTGTGCCTGTGTGTCATGGTAGTGAGATGTTACAGCCGGGAAGTGGGGGGTCAGGCATTACTCTAAACTTCATCTGTGCCCAAAAACCACCTGACAACAGTAATGGTAGTCTGGGTTTAGGAGCGATTAGCTTTTAAGGGGTTTTGTTTGTTTGTTTTTGTTTTTGCTTTTGTAGAGATGTGAGTTCTGCCAGAAGTCAGGTGCCACGGTGGGCTGCTGCCTCACTTCCTGCACGAGTAACTATCACTTCATGTGCTCGCGAGCCAAGAACTGTGTCTTCCTGGATGACAAGAAAGTTTACTGCCAGAGGCATCGTGACTTGATCAAAGGAGAGGTGAGCTGCTTCTTTCCTGCCCTGCCTTGTCTCAAGGTGGGGTTACCCTGCAACTACAAGCACTGTTTAGAAGTTAATGTTGAACGTGGTCCTTCCTGACAAGGGCCGTGGTGCAGCAGTGTTAAAGAGAAGGCAGCGATACCTCTGGCACGGGGCAGTTTGGCACATGGTGCTGCATGGCAGGTCAAACCAGAAATGACCAAACTGCAGATCAAGTTAGACTGCACACCACATGTGGTGGTTCCTCCAAAATGAATGAATGGTTCTGTGGATTCTTGTTCCAGGTGGTTCCTGAGAATGGGTTTGAAGTTCTTAGGAGAGTTTTTGTGGACTTTGAAGGGATCAGTTTGAGAAGAAAATTTCTTAGCGGCTTGGAACCAGAGAACATCCACATGATGATTGGTAAGATCCTGTCTCTCAACACTTGATCCTCCTCTGGTGCTGGAATCTGATTCACAGAACCCTTCTGTTCCTCTTTCACTCAGGTTCAATGACGATAGACTGCTTAGGAATTCTGAATGACCTCTCGGACTGTGAAGATAAGTTGTTTCCCATCGGCTATCAGTGAGTATAAGCTGTGTCATTATTAGATGTACTTCAGTAAGTCAGATGCCAGACCAGCACTGCAGCAACTCACGTAGAAATTGATGGCAGCTTTCATACACCTCTCAGGAATGCTGTGATGAAGCTAGGCATGTGGCGTGCTGTGCCAGCAAGCGTTTGTCCCATTAGTTTTGAAAAACTGAACATTTAAAATCAGAATGCTGGGGTCTACTTGGCTGTTGAGTAAATTGTTTTACATCTGAATCCTCTTCAGGTGCTCCAGGGTGTACTGGAGCACAACGGATGCCAGGAAGCGCTGTGTGTACACCTGCAAGATCATGGAGTGCCGGCCGCCGGTCATAGAGCCAGACATCAACAGCACTGTGGAGCACGATGACAACAGAACAATTGCCCACAGCCCGGTTCCCCTTACAGGTAATCTTCTCAGGACTTTCTGACAGTGTATTTCCTACGTGATTTTGCTGTAGTGTATCTTTACCAAAACTTGATGAAAATGTAGTGGAATTTCATGTGTAAGCTGAGGATTATGGTATTGCTGCAAGTATTTGAAAATGTTCTTGGGACAAGAAACCAGATGTTATCTGATGGCTGGGAAGCAGTAATCTTGACTTTGTGTTTATTTAACGAATACTCTGATTGTCCAAGTGAAACCCAAGACCAATATATATGCTTTATTCAGATCGTAGCTTTCAGATTCCATGTTGGCTTACACTGTTTTTTCTCTTTTATACAACAACAGAAACTCTACCTAAGGACAGCCGAAATACGCCTGAAATTGTAAATCCACCATCGCCAGATCGTCCCTTGCATTCTCAGACCTCCAGTTCCTGTTACTATCCAGTGGTCCCAAAAGGTCCCCGGATCAGGACACCCAGTTACCCATCCACACAGAGGTCTCCTGGCTCTAGGCCATTACCCTCTGCAGGTATTTCCGGTGCTGTTGACTTCATTTTTTCTTTTTTGGGGAGGTTTCCTTTGTTTGTTTTGGAAGTACTCTTGGTTTGGTTTGTGTCTTTTTTTGGCTTCATTCAGAATGTGGTGTTTAGTTTTCTAAATAGTAACACGGCAGTAAGTTTGAGGGTAGGCAAGTTCTGAAAACACGCAGTGGAGATGGCCTGTCAAGAAAGAAATGTTGCAACTGAAACAGTTTCCCTGGGATGAAGCAGGCGGCGTTTGGGCAGTATAACAGCAGTAACACAGAAGAGCTGTGATACGTGTTAGGGACGAAATCATCTCCGTTGGTGTTTCTCCAGAGAGAATCGGAAACCTGGGATTGTTATTCAGCTGCTATTTCTGTAGCAATGAGTCACATTTTGTTTCAGACTGCTGTTGAAAATTCACATCTAAAGTTGAGACACAAAACCCAGAGATAGAAACTTGTCAGTTTTACATGGTGAATCCTGATTGTTGGTATCGGGTCTTTAGCACATGTCTCAAGTACCATCATTATGTTCATGCCGTCTGGCTGGAAGGATTTGCTGGGTTTTAATTGCTTGTATTTTGTGTGAAGGAATTGAATTTGTGTTGTCTGTGACAGTTTCAGATCACCTGACAGTCTTTCCTGCCTTGTTTTCTCAGGAAGTCCTACCCCGGTGACCCATGAAATAGTGACAGTGGGAGATCCTCTGCTTTCCTCTGGGCTGAAGAGCATCGGTTCCAGGAGACACAGCACCTCCTCCTTGTCACAGCAGCAATCCAAACTCCGGATGATTTCCCCGCCGCAAGCTGGGAACACATACTCCAGGCACAGCGCATCTTCAGTTTCCAGCGTGGGGTCCTCTTCAGAACATGAAGCGAGCATCAAAAGCACTGACCGCTTTGTGGGACCGCTGAGTGCAGGTGCTCCAAGCGCTCCCGTTCAAAGTTGCTCCACCAGTTCAGGCTCCCAGAAAACAACATCTACAAGTGGAATTAAAACTTACCAACTGGATGCACCTCAGTCTGCAGAAGGAAAACATCCTAGCAGTTCAGATTTGATAGCCAAAGGGGCACCTTCTAAGGGAGAGAAGATGAAGATGCTGACCTCAAAGGACCCAGATTATTCAGCACATAGCTTTGCTTCTGGAGGAAACTCCAAAACTCAACCAACCAGTTTATCAGCCACAGAAATGAATGTTAAAATAGGAACCTTTCAAGAATGTTCAGGATCCTTTCCTTCCAAAGAAGCAATATCCTTTCCACCTTTACATCAGAGAGGTCCAAGGAAAGACAGAGATCAGTACGTGGAACCCATACAGCCAGAGAAGACATCTGTGGTTGATGAGATGGATGCCAAGACCTTGAAGTCTGCAGGAGTCAACAGCAGATCTCCTGCAGCAAGTGAGCAGGTCGTTTCTGCCCCTAGAGACAGGCGTCAGAAGGGGAAGAAGTTACTGAAAGATAGTTTTAAAGAGAAGCATTCCCTGAAATCTCTTACAGATTCAAGTCAAGTGGTGGGTAGTGATGAAGGAAACCTGAAACCAGAATTTGGTAATCAGAGCTTGGCAACAGAACAAATTAGCCAGAGGTTATGTAATAACATTCCTGCTGAAAAGGCTGGGGAGAAGTCTCCACCTTCACAAGGACCGTCCAAAGGTTCTGCAGTGCAGATGGAAGCAGCCTCTAAGGAACCGCAGGCACCTAGAAAGCGCACAGTCAAAGTCACCCTGACTCCCCTCAAGATGGAGAGTGAAAACCAGTCTAAAAATGCGCAGCAGGAGAGTGACGCTGAACCTCAGTCTGCAGGAGCAGACCTGGCTGCGTTGGCCGAGCCCTCCTCAACTTCAGACGGCCCAGAAGATAACCCTGTAGTTCAGGGAAGTCCGAATGAAGCGCCGGCACAAGAATCTCAAAATAACACCTATGAGAATTTGCCCGTTCAAGACAACAACTTGATGCTCCAGGATGGAGGTAAAGCTCAGGAAGAAGGCTCCTACAAGCGCAGGTATCCACGGAGAAGTGCTCGTGCCAGATCCAATATGTTCTTTGGATTGACTCCTCTGTACGGTGTGAGGTCTTATGGAGAAGAAGACATTCCCTTCTACAGTAACTCCACTGGGAAGAAGCGAGGGAAGCGGTCTGCTGAAGGACAAGTGGATGGTGCGGATGACTTGAGCACATCCGATGAAGATGACTTGTATTACTACAACTTCACGAGAACAGTGGTTTCCTCAAACACAGAGGAGAGGCTGGCATCCCATAATTTATTCCAGGAGGAGGAGCAGTGCGATCTCCCAAAAATCTCACAGCTGGATGGTGTGGATGATGGAACTGAAAGTGATACGAGCGTCACAGCAACAACAAGAAAAGTCAGTCAAGTGACTAAAAGGAGCGGTAAGGAAAACGGAACAGAGAACCTGAAGCTCGACAGAACTGAAGAAGCTGGAGAGAAAGTACAGGTCACAAAGAGCTCCACTGTCCACAAAAGCGACCCGAAGATAGAGAACTGCCACCCTGTGAGCAGGGTTAAGGCACAGGGCCAGGATTCACTGGAGGCTCAGCTGAGCTCACTGGAAGCAGGCCGCAGGGCTCACGCAAGCACGCCTTCCGACAAGAACCTGCTGGACACTTTCAACACAGAGCTCCTGAAATCCGACTCTGACAACAACAACAGCGATGACTGTGGGAACATTCTCCCTTCTGACATCATGGACTTTGTACTGAAGAACACACCATCCATGCAGGCATTGGGAGAGAGTCCAGAGTCGTCCTCATCCGAACTTCTAACGCTTGGAGAAGGATTAGGTCTTGACAGCAACCGTGGCAAGGATATGGGTTTGTTTGAGGTGTTCTCCCAGCAGCTGCCAACTGCTGAGCCGGTGGACAGCAGTGTCTCCTCCTCCATATCAGCAGAGGAGCAGTTTGAATTGCCGCTGGAGCTGCCTTCTGACCTCTCTGTTCTGACCACTCGCAGCCCCACGGTGCCCAGCCAGAATCACAACAGGCTCGCCGTCATCTCGGAGTCTTCGCTCTCCTCCTCGGGAGAGAGGTCCATGCTTGCCTTGCCCTCCACAGAGTCTGGGGAGAAGAGAGTGACCGTCACAGAGAAACCTGCCTCAGGGGAAGGTGACACAGCTCTCTTGAGCCCCGGTGTAGATCCGAGCCCTGAAGGACACATGACGCCCGACCACTTCATCCAGGGTCACATGGATGCAGAGCATATAGCCAGCCCGCCCTGCGGCCCGGTCGAGCAAGGACATGGCAGTAACCAGGACTTAACAAGAAACAGCGGCACACCGGGTATCCCGGTGCCGGTATCACCCACCGTTCCCCTCCAGAGCCAGAAATATGTGCCAAACTCGACAGACAGTCCTGGCCCCTCACAGATCTCCAACGCTGCGGTGCAGACAACACCGCCCCACCTCAAGCCAGCTGCAGAAAAGCTTCTGGTGGTCAATCAGAATATGCAGCCACTGTACGTCCTCCAAACTCTTCCCAATGGCGTGACTCAAAAGATACAGCTAACACCCTCTGTTAGCTCTGCGCAGAGCGTGATGGAGACCAACACGTCAGTGCTGGGGCCCATGGGCAGCGGGCTTACGTTGACCACAGGGTTAAATCCAAGCTTGCCCTCGTCTCAGTCATTGTTCCCTCCCACAAGCAAGGGGCTGCTGCCCATGTCCCATCACCAGCACATACATCCCTTTCCCACCACTGCTCAGACTGGCTTCCCACCAAACATTAGCAGTCCTTCGCCAGGCCTCCTGATTGGTGTGCAGCCACCCCCAGATCCTCAGCTCTTGGTATCTGAAGCCAGTCAGAGGACAGACCTTGGTACCACCGCTTCTACACCGGCAGCTGCCCTGGGCAAGAAACGGCCCATCTCTCGTCTGCAGTCGCGGAAGAATAAGAAACTGGCTCCTTCTGGAACCCCTTCTGCTATAGCTCCTCCTGACATGGTCTCCAATATGACCTTAATTAATTTTGCTCCTTCCCAAATCTCCAACCACCCATTGGATTTGGGAACCATTGCGAATTCGACATCCCACAGAACTGTCCCCAATATTATCAAAAGGCCCAAGTCTGGGGTCATGTATTTTGAGCAGACATCTTTGCTCCCGCAAGGTGGGACCACCACTGCAGTCGGCACGTCTCCCAGCGTTATCGGGCCAGATGCCAGTCACCTCCCAGCCGGGCCTGTATCAGGCCTGGCATCGAGCTCCTCGGTGCTCAACGTCGTATCCATGCCGGCCACGGCAGCCCCGACTACTGGTGGGTCAGTTCCAGGTCACGTTTTGGGACAGAGTTCAGTAACATTAACTAGCCCTGGTTTACTGGGGGACCTTGGTTCCATAAGCAACCTCCTGATCAAAGCGAGTCAGCAAAGCCTCGGTCTTCAGGAGCAGCACATGACTTTACCACCCAGTTCTGGGATGTTTTCGCAACTAGGAGCATCCCAGACTCCATCTACGGCAGCGATGACGGCTGCATCAAGCATCTGTGTCCTGCCTTCAGCGCAGACGATGGGCATGTCGGTGGCTCCATCATCTGCTGATCCAGAAGGCTCTTACCAGCTTCAGCACATGACACAACTGTTAGCCAGCAAACCTGGCATCGCTTCCTCCCAGCTGGACCTCGGCACGGCTTCGGCCACGACGCAGTTGTCGAGCTTCCCACAGCTGGTCAATGCTCCCAGTAACACCGGACTGGAACAAACGAAGACGTCGTCGTCGGTGTTGCATGCCAGCTCAGCGTCTCCTGGAGGCTCCCCGTCATCTGGGCAGCAGTCTGCCAGCAGCTCTGGGCTGGCTCCCACCAAAACGAAGCCAAAAATCAAACGCATCCAGCCATTGTTGGACAAAGGGAATGGAAAGAAGCACAAAACCTCTCACGTGTGGAGCGCTTCCTCCGAAGCGCACGCGCCTGACAGAGGGACCGTTGCTGTACCCCAGGCCTCGGCTGCAGGGTAAGAGGAGGGTTCGATTTCACTCATCCCTGTGGTTTTGTAACAGCATGAGAAAGAATCTCACGCCAGTTTTACAGAAAATTTTCCTTTTGGTAATTTCTAAGGTGAAAACCCAGCTGCCAGCAGAAAAGAGGTATGTAAAGGAGTGAATAGAAATTTTAGGTTTGGAAAGGGGAGGATCAGAAATGGTAGGCTTTGAAGATCAGGGTCATAAGGACATTATTCGTTGTTGTCAGCTCTGGACCAGCAGTGCGCCACGGTGCTGGAACGTCACACCGTTATGGTGTTGTCTGGGTCATTCTGGTTACAGCATTTAAACTGGGTGCCAGTTCCTGTGAGCTTCCCTCCTCCTGAGTCCCTACGGGCAAGAGGGATTGGGAGGAACCGAGAGAATCTTGCTCTCTCCTTTGTCAGAGCAGTAGAGGATTACTTTCCAGACCTCAACTTAAAATGGCATCTGATTTGACTCTTTGAATCGTGCATCCATAAAGGGAATAAGCACTGCTGGTCTGTGCTTTACATGCCAAATGAGACTGTTTTCTCTTGCCCCAGGATTTGTGCTGCTCATTCCTTGTGAAGTCAAAGACTTGACTCTGATGCGATACTGGAAGTGTGATGTGGTTCCTTGTACCTTAGGAGCAGCTGTTACTACTTCAGTAGCTCTGCTGAGTCACTTGTGGCAGCTCCCAGTGGACCTGTTGCTGCTTTCCATTCTTGTACTTTGCACACACAGCTTGGCAGGCCTTCTGAATGTTCCTAAATCTTTTTCTTCCAGGACTCCTGCTATGAAGGCAGATGCACAGGACGCAGCAAGCATGGATCAGCCTTCACAGAAGCAATGCGACCAGTCTGCAGGGTAAGCCTTAACCAGACCTTCCATCAGATTGCGCTCGCTCGAGCTGAAGGAAATTTGTACAGACAACACAAGAAGTCTTGCTTTGCCAGTTAAAATCTCTTGGGAGCTCTCAGTCTGGAATGAGTGGTCACATTTAGCTGCAGTATGGAGATGTTTTTTAGTTTAGTTGCACACAGTTGTAGGAAGCTGAGTGCTTGCTGGGAAGACTACTGCTCGTATGGGGTTGGCTGCTCAGGTGTTAGCGTGTGGCTTACTGCTGAGCAGAGCTGACAGAGAACGAGTCACAGACCTTAGACTGCTACCCACAGACTGATGGATGCTGCAAAAACAAGCGCTGCTAAATAGAATCTTCTGGTTTGTTTCCAGTTGAACTGACATTAGAACATTCAATCTGGAAAAAGGTCCTTGTATCTGTCTAATTCTCAAGACTTTATAGGTAACTGTTCAGGGCTGGTGGGGAAATGAGGCAGGTTGTTAAATATTTTTCTCTGTGTTTCTTCCTCCCCCAGGCAAGCAGCAGTCCTCCCCGAATCTCAGTCAACACAAAACTCAACGAATGAGCAAGAAAATGCAGGTATGTTGCTGCTTCAGAAGCACTGTCCCTTGGGATTCTCCACAACTGGGAAATCAGTGCTCTGAAGTTTTGGGTTCTGTGTGTCTCATTCTCTTGGGAAAAGTCGCAGAGCTGATAGATCTGTTGTTCTTGCTGTGAAGGGAGGAAAGGTTTGTTTGCTATTAATAGATCTCGGACAAATAGTTGCATCTCTATTTTTAGTTGGTGGAAATTTCAGCACTTGAGGTTTCACAGTCTTACTGCAACACTGTCTAGATTTTTTTCTTGGACAGACTTACTGGTCAAAAGGCGAGTTAGCGAGGAGTTTTCAGTTATGGAACAACCAGGGGGAAAATGTCATTCTACCCATTTTCCATCTTCGTGCTGGCTTCTCTTCTAGGCTCAAAAGCTCTCGAGGAGGAAGAGAGCACTTTCAGCTCCCCGCTAATGTTTTGGCTTCAGCAAGAACAAAAGAGGAAAGAGTGTCTTGGTGAGAAGAAGCCAAAGAAAGGTTTGGTTTTTGAGATCTCTAGCGATGATGGTTTTCAGATCTGCGCAGAAAGCATTGAAGGTGAGAACAGTGTGGTTTTAGTTGTGCTGGGTTTAGCTTTCCTTGCTAGGAGCAGAATTATGACTTTGAGGATCTCTTACCTGTTTGGGGTTTTTTAATGGATTTACAGAAAGATAAATCTCTTGATTTACAGCCCTAGAACAATCCTAATTCCAAACAGTGTCTGGATGCTATTATTTTGGGGCTTTTTTTCGGTAGAATATATTTAGTGGAATGTATATCATTATCCCCTATGGTTTTATCAATCAATGAATGGTGTTGAACCATATTTTGTCACGAAATAGCCAGGATGGATCCAGGCAGTATCCAGGCTTCTCCCCCACCCCAGTTGCTGAAGGCGCTTACTTTACTTTATGCCAAAGTGAATTTTGGAGGAGATGGAAGCACTTGGATCCAAGGATCTTAACATATGGCCCAGAAAGGAGTGCAAATCACATACTCTCCCATTAGCTTATTTAAATGTGAGTGTTTTGTTGGCAAGCAGCATACTGCACACCTACATAGAAGTCTGCCGATGGTCTGTGGTTTCACTGGAAACCTGAGGAGATGTGGCAAAACAAGGGTCATAGCAAGGCACTGGTTTTGGCAGTCCTCAGCGCCCAGTGCTTGGATGCTCCTTCACTCCCTCCTCTTCTGTTTGTGTGACCACAGATGCCTGGAAGTCGCTGACCGACAAAGTCCAAGAGGCCCGTTCCAACGCCCGCCTGAAGCAGCTGTCCTTTGCAGGTAATGTCCAGGGCCAGACTAATTTCTGCTGCGCTTCTGAACACGTGAGAGCAGACAGACCTCTCTGTAAGCACCCTGGGGTTCAGAGTCTGAAGAGTTTCAGTTCAGCTGCTGCCTGCTTTAGGGATGGTAATTTCCTGATGAAATGGCTGGAAACTCTTATGGGAAGGAGCACAGCACTGCTGCAGCAGCTGCAGGCCAGCGCACAAGCTGCGCTTCACCAGCCGCTCTCTCCTCCCGCTCCAGGTCTGCACGGTCAGTGGGGATTTTAGTTTGTGCTCTGTTTCCCCTTCCAGGTGTGAACGGTTTGAGGATGCTGGGGATTATCCACGACACTGTAGTGTTCCTGATTGAGCAGCTGTACGGAGCAAAGCACTGCCACAACTACAAGTTCCGGTTCCATAAGCCGGAGGAGGCCAATGAACCCCCTCTGAACCCGCACGGCTCTGCCAGGGCCGAGGTCCACCTGAGGCAAGTGGGAGCCCTGTCACTGTCCACACTCATGGCCCATTCACTCAGATCCATAACTCCGCAGCCGGGCATAAGCGGCAGGTCTCCAGAGCTAACAGAGGAATGTTCACAGCTTGTGCATGTAAATCAGTCCTGTTACATCTTCTGGGTCTGCTCATCTCTCTGTGCCACTCTGGTTGCTGTGTTTAACAAAGCTTTCCCGGCTGCTACTGATTCAAGGTTCTCAGAAACTGTTGTGGGTTACTCCCTGATGCAGAGAAGGATTTGGGAGAGGGTGGACTGGAGGAGGTGTCGAGCAGTAAACATGTAACACTGTTGTGGCAACCACTGGTTCATTTTCGGTCAGTTAAACTTCTCTCTTTCCCTCTCCTTAAATTGCAGGAAATCTGCATTTGATATGTTCAATTTCTTGGCTTCTAAGCACCGGCAGCCACCGGAATACAACCCAAATGATGAGGAAGAGGAAGAAGTGCAGCTGAAATCAGCCCGGTACGCAGCAGAGTTTAGAAGTTCAAAGGGTGAAATAGTGCGGTGCGGTTAAAGAGAGCTAATTGGGCTCGCGTTGTGTTCTTTGAGGTGGGGTTTGGAACTTGACAGCTACCAAGCACTAGCAAATGCAGAGGAGACTCCTACAGCAGCAAAAGAAGTGGCAGCTGAAGATGACAAGACCAGTCTTCCTTTTCCAGTTTCTTTTCCTTGTTCATGTCAAAAGATCTGATGAGAATTTGGGCAGAAAAGGGAGGAAATTATCCTTCCACCAAATTAATTGTGATTGTGTTCTCCATGGGCCACAGTGTCACAGCATCTAAGTTATCCTATCGTGGATAGCACATGGCACAGGCTCTCAAGGAAAGGTCCTCACTGAGCAGTGTCTCTTTGTTCCAGGCGGGCAACCAGCATGGATCTGCCAATGCCCATGCGCTTCCGACACTTGAAGAAGACTTCCAAGGAGGCGGTCGGTGTCTACAGGTACAGTTTCTGGTACCTCTGGGACAGAGGGGTATGAACACTGGGGAACTGCTGTGAAGTCAGACTGCAAAATGGAAGGAAAAAGCAGGTCTGAGGGTTTTTCCTCCTCCTTCTCAAGCTCCAGTACCTGAAGGGAACCTACAGGAAGGCTGGAGAGGGACTTTTCCCAAGGATGTCCAGCGATAGGACAAGGGGAAATGGTTTTAAATTGAAGGAGAGTAGGTTTAGACTAGATCTTAGGGAGAAGTTCTTCAGTGCGGGGGCGATGAGACTCTGCAATAGATTGCCTGGAGAGGCTGTGGATGCTCCCTCCCTGGGAGGTGTTCCAGGCCAGGTTGGATGAGGCCTTGAGCAGCCTGGTCCGGTTGAGAGGTGTCCCTGCCCATGGCAGGGAGGTTGGATTCGATGATCTCTAGGATCCCTTCCAACCTAAGCCATTCAAGTAAACCTCAGTGCAAACAGCTTGTTTCTTGCTGGGTCGCCTTGGTGATAGCTAAGGCATGTGGTCAGGAGAGACCTTGTCCTGTTCTGGTTAGCATAAAGTTACAGAGGAGCAATGGCACCTCGGTGATCCTTGTAACAAATTGCCCGTTCTCTGCGGCGTTGGCAATCTTGTCTGTCTTAGCTTTGTTTGTGTCATTGGAAATACTCACGTATCTCATTGTTTTTGTAGGTCTCCCATCCATGGCCGGGGTCTGTTCTGCAAAAGGAACATCGATGCAGGTGAGATGGTGATCGAATATTCAGGCAATGTCATTCGCTCCATCCTCACTGACAAACGGGAGAAATACTACGACAGCAAGGTGAGTTGTGGGCTTTCATAGAAGTTCTTAAAGGCTTTGGGAGAAGTAGAGAGTGGCTGTGAAGGTAGGACAGGCTGAAGACTGTGTTAGGAACATGGTGAATGGGGATTGCAGACTTCTTGGGATATTTCTGCTCTTGCTGAAGCTCTAGAGGAGTTTCATCATTTTCTCCTGTGTGTCTCAGTCCAGCCTTAGTGTTGCAGCTCCAAAGCATGCAGGGATTAAAAGATCCAAGGTTGTGAGGGGTTGCCAATACTGAGAGGCGCGACGTTTGGCGGCTGTAATGAGCTGGGTTCTCTGGCAGGGTGTCTCCATCTCTGCTTCCCTGAGCTGACCCTCTCCCTGTCCTCCCTGCGTAGGGGATCGGCTGCTACATGTTCCGCATTGACGACTCCGAGGTGGTGGACGCCACCATGCACGGGAACGCGGCTCGCTTCATCAACCACTCCTGCGAGCCCAACTGCTACTCCCGGGTCATCAACATCGACGGCCAGAAGCACATTGTCATCTTCGCCATGCGCAAGATCTACCGGGGGGAGGAGCTCACCTACGACTACAAGTTCCCCATCGAAGACGCCAGCAACAAGCTGCCCTGTAACTGCGGCGCAAAAAAGTGCAGGAAGTTTCTAAACTAGAACTTCTGTTGCTGCAAGCGAGCCCCGAAGGGCCTGGGGTGAACCAAAGCTCCAAGTGACCCCTCCCCAGCTGCTCTGGCGGGATGGGGGGGCCGGAGGCAGGGTTGTCGGCTGGGCTCAGGGACCTGGCTGGCGGCTGTTTCTCTGTCAGAGTTACATCTCCATGTCTCGCATGCGCACACTTACCCCTGTGAACGACGCGGGCGACCGGAGAAGATCCGCAGCATGGTTATGGTTTTGCTGTTCTCATTTCCCCCACCCCTGGTGTCTGTTTCTCAGTGTGGGGCTAACGGGCAGGAGAGGCCCTGGTGTGGGAGAGTGATCGTGGGTCTTGTCCCTCTGTCCCTCTCTGTCTCTTGGCTCAGCGTGCTGAACATGGAGTTCTCCTCCTCCTCCTCCCCGCTCGAGGGCTGTGTTAGGAGTTCGGTAGCATGGTATTTGCGTGAGCTTTTCCCCCAGGGAGAGAGCTGCCCCCAGGACCACATGCCTGTCTGTGCTTCCTTGTGCGAGGCATCCACAAAACACTAGTGTGAGCCAGCGTGGGGGCCTGCGGCGCAGGGCTGCTGCGTGGCGTGGTCTAGCACGGCTAGGAAGGCCGAAGCGAGGAGAGTGGCACAGAGCAGCCCATGGCGAGTCTGAAGAGAGCTTGGCTGGCACTTCCCTCTGAAACCCCTGCCTGTGCGTGGGGGAATTCCTGGCGTTCTTTAGCAGAGATCAGCTCATGCCAGCAGTTACAGGACTGTAGGTCTTTGCGAGTGGAGGCCTCTTTCCAGCAGCACGCTCGGGCTCTGGCTCTGTAGGAGAGACGTGGTCCTTCCCCAGCCCTGTCCCTGGCTTCCTCCTCTCTCTGGTGAGCTGGAGGCGCTTCCAGCCGGCAGTCCCTCTGCCGCTGTGGAGCTGGTCCAAGGGCCAGATGGGGAGCGAGAGCCAGCTCCGGGACTGGCTGCGCTCTGCTGCAGAGCGGGAGCTGGGAAGGGCTTGGTGAAGGCTCCCATGGGATCCGCTCCGCTTGACCTGGCTGCAGTGTCCTAGGATGAAGTGGGGAGACAAAGGGGAGCGAACCCGTAGGCAGGTGCCTGTTGTGGCCCATCTTTTGGGCACAGTCCCATCGTCTTCCCGAAAGGCGGGGGAAGTGGCACCGCGTCGGCGCGTGCATTCTCGGCAGAGGCAGGGCTGAGCGCCAGCCAGCACCGTCTGCGCCGCGCAGCGACCAGGGACACGTGTCAGATAGATCAGTGATCAGCACACTGAAGTCACTGTGGCCGAGGAACCCAGCTCATTCCCAGCGAACCGAGGGACACCGTTCCTGCTGAACGTAGTGTAAACCCTCCTCCCAACCGGGTCCGCTCCGCGCCTCCCAAACAAAACACCAAGAAGGAAGGAAAGAGCCCCAAGCCTGATGAGTGATGTCATTGGATTTTACTCTGTTCTGTTTACAGTTTAGTATTTAAGGTTTTATAAATGTAAATATATTTTGTATATTTTTCTATGAGAAGCACTTCATAGGGGAAAGCACTTATGACGAGGCTTTTTAAACAGTGGTATTATCCTAATTTAAGAGAATCTCTTTTTAATGAGTTTTTTATTTTCATAGGACGGTTATAGGAAATACCTGGCTGGACGCAGTCCGATCCTTTCTCCAGAGAGGAGGGTACACCTTATTTTTTGGTTTTTTTACTCTTGTTCTGCCTTTTTGACTTTAGTAACTGTTTCCAGGAGGTTTGGCTGGACCTTAAACTTTATTTGCCCTTCGGGATGGGGACAGGAGGGAGAACTGCTCACCTGAGGAGGAGTCTAACTCTGTCTGAATGACTGTCCGTGCCCCAGGTGGGAGGCAAGATTCGGCCTTGCCCCATGCTGGCATCCTCTGTGTATTTAAAAAGGAAAAGTGGGAGAGACGGGACCCCTCCTTTGCAGGGAGGCTGACTGGGGGCTGGGGCCTCGTCCTGCTGTCTCTTGCTGGGGGGTGAGGAGTTTTTCCGTGGAGAGCGGGACACAGGAAGCACCCTTGCTTTCCAAGCTGTCCCTGCAGGCAGTTGGCAGCCGCTCTGGGAGCCGGCGGTTGGAGGGCTGCTTGGAACAGCACCGGCTGTCAGTGGGACAGCTCTCATGGTGGTGCACCCCAAATCCGTGCCCTTTGGGCCCTGAGACCTCTTCCTCTCACCCAAGAGTGAAATACGGCGCTCGGAGGGTCAGGACCTGCCGCTTTCCTTTCGTTATTGCACTGTGTGATGATTATTGGGTGATAACTGTTGAAAGATAAGTCAAATTGACGCTGCATTTGTGACTGAGATGATTTGATGCACTGACAGTTTGGGAACGCACATACCTTGAGGTGGCCGACGTGCGTTGGCCCTGGGGGGGGTCTCAGCCTTGTCCCCGGGCACGGCCGTTCTGGCCCTTTCCCTTTTGGCCCTCGCCTCGGCCAAGCCCATGAGTTTATCCAAGTAGCTCGTCTCTGCCGCGTCCCCATGACGGAGAAGGAGCATCTTCCCTGGCTGGTGGATCTGCTCCAGCCGGGAAGTGCTGCCCGAGGCCACCCCGTGCAGGGAAGAGCGGGGAGGAGGGTTGGGGGAGCGGCTGCCGCGGGAGCCCCCAGAGCCGGGCGCGGGGCCGGCTGGCTGCCCGCTTTGCTGCTATCCCCGTCGCGGCTGCCTCGGCGGGAGCCACTGTGGCCAGTGAAACTGTCTGTACCCCCGGGAAGCTGCGCCGCAGCGAGCCCCGGCCCCTCGGAGTGCACGGCAGCCGGGCCAAGAAGCCGCAGCGGTGCGTGAGCACCCGCGCTCGCCATCGTGCCCCCTGCCCGGCCGCGGCGAGCGCTGCGCGGCTTCCCCGTGTATGAATGTATATTTTATAAGGACTGACGCAGATCACGGTATCTGAAAATACTAAAATAAATGGAACCTTCGGGCGTTTATTTTTCTTTGTACAAAGCGCGACGTGGTTTTTTGTTCTTTAAGGAGAAGCGGGTCATTGCAAAGGGCTGGGTATCTTTTCTTTCTGGTTTTTCTTTCATTTTCAAGCAATACCAGGTTCTTCAGCGGGACGGTCTTTGTGCAGAATCACGCCATTCAAACCCATACTACTGGTCCACTCTCAACACTCGCGAGGTTTTTTATAACTATAAATACGATATATATAGGAACTAATATAGTAATGCACCGTGTAATGAAGCCTAGTTCAGTATCGGTCCATGGCTTTTACTTCTCTTAACACTATAGATAAGGATTGTGTTACAGTCGCTGCCGATGGCCGGGAAGTCCCCGCCGCGCGTCCCCCACCGCAGCCAACCCCGCGGAGCCGGGAGCGGGCGGCTCGGCCTCCCCGGCCCTTCGTGTTCCCAGTCAGTACTTGTACCACTTGGTTTCTTCCTTCTCTTCCTCTCGTTTTGGTTATGGATGTTGGGGAACCACCTGCATATAGGGAAAAAAACAATGTGCTCTGTGCTTTCCTGGTATCTTTTTATCGAGGTACAGTAGCTTTGTCTATCAGCCGAGAACTCTTCTTGTGGTGTTTCTTTTATTGAACTTAACAGTCTCTTTAGTAAATACAGGTAGGTGAATAATTGTTTCAAAAAAAAAAAAAAAAGGCAAAAAAAAAAAAAGGCACCGCAGATTGTCTTAAGCATTGGCTGCCCGTTTGGGCCTGAAGGCCTTGGTTGCAGCCTGCAC
>JAVSBS010000278.1:0-19902 GCA_033124195.1 Coracias cyanogaster
CCTCTCTTTGATAGCAACCAGTGCGGGGTGTTTCAGAGGGGTGCATAAAGCTCTGAGGGTAGATATTCCAACGTGGTTCTGTTGCTGCCACGTGGGACAGATGTTACACTGAGACAACAGCCAAGGAGCAGTGGTAGGGTAAATCCCCAAGCAATGGTGAAATGAAACTACTGAAGTAATTAAAAGGTTGTTTTACTACTATGGTGACCCCTAGAGAGTCTATTGCCATTTTCACATTAGATAAGGCACAATTAGGTCTGACATATTGTCTTTCTTTAGAGCTCCTACCTGAGCTGATGACAGGGAACAAATTAATCCCATTTGGAACCAGTTTAATTAAACCATCTTAAGGGTAGTGTGTTGCTTTGTATGTTTTGATTTTGTTATTATTTTTATTTGTTGCAAATGTATACTATTCTTGGTCTATTCTGGCCCTTTGCCAGAAATAGGATTATTTAGTCGAAGTTTATATACCCAAATAAGAGTCTGTAGTACTTTAATTGAAGAGTTACTTTGTATAAACAGTGTAAGTGAGGCTGTTAGAAACACTACACGCTGGATTTGCAAACATTTTCAGTCAGGCTCTTACTGTTCTGTTCCTCTAGAAAGTGAGCTTGCGATGACAATGCCACACGTGGAACATTTCTTGTTCCTTTATTCCAGATACTTTTTGTGAGCATACCTGATTATTCTTCCATTACTACATAGCTATTGTTATAACCTAGTCTTTAATAAGTTAGATCGAAAGTACAGCGTTATTTTATTGAAATATTTTACACAATTTCATAAGGATAAAAACCTTAATAATGAACTAATCACTTTGGCACACTCATGTGAGTTAGTAATACAACAGTGCATTAGTTATGCCCATGTTAAAAGAATTCATTTTCTTTCATGTAGCAGAAAAGACATACTCTAGCCAACTTAATACCTTTATATTTACTCATGTCTTGGCATTTATATGGTTATTATAGCGCCTTATATGGCCCTGTAGTGCCTTTGAGTGCCTTGAAATCAAGACTGCG
The DNA here is from genome assembly GCA_033124195.1 of Coracias cyanogaster. Lineage (NCBI taxonomy): Eukaryota > Metazoa > Chordata > Aves > Coraciiformes > Coraciidae > Coracias > Coracias cyanogaster. Next base: position 1,026 of record JAVSBS010000278.1, read on the forward strand.
TGTTATGTTGATAAAACTCAAGCGGTTTTGTTTCCATTTTATAGAATTAAAGGCAAAAAATGACAAGCTTGTATTTCTGAGGTGGCCCGGCCCCTGCCCCTGGATTCTTACTAGATCTACCAGTCTCAATCTATGGTTTTGGACCACTCCTGATGCTAGAGGACAAAAAAATTGAAACAGTAACCCTACTTACCTATTGGACATGCAGAGCAAGTGTCCTCGATAAGTGCATCAGGTAAGGTACTCACTTGCTGTTCAAGGCAGTGGTAGAACTTTACCAGCTTTGAAGGCACTGGTTCACTTTGAAGGCTGATGAAATTGCAGAAAACACTGCTATACACCAAAAGTTACTCCTGTACCTTGATTTTGGGGAGATACATAAGCAGTTTCCTTGGCACAGTTTTTCCAGGGGCTGTTGAATCTCTGTAGTTTGCCTTTCCTTGCTCAGACTTGAGCTACACAAGGGCTATGACTCTGAAGCTCATTTCAGTTCACTTTGTTTTTACTTTCTTAAATCACAGTATTTCACAACTAAATTTGGTTGGAATTGCAATAAAGACTTGAGGCTGAATGATTAAAACAAGTCCAAACATATTGTTTGACTAAAAAATAAGTGTTTTGCTCTGTATTATTGTAAGGTTTATGTTGTTTAACCTATTTTCAAAAAATATTATTTGACCTCAGTATAAAATTGAAAAATCTTATTTCTAAACAAAAATTACCATCCATAGCACTTTATTCAAAACACGGATTTTTAACTTGTTTTTCTAATTTATTTTTTTTTCTCCCCCCACTTACCATATTTGGAAAATATTATTTAGAATTTATTTAAAACCATACGATGTTTTGGTCTGTTCAAAACTGCATATATCAGAAGTCTTTATTTGCCAGAAATACTTCATTCAGATCAAACTGCTTGACTCTGAGTAATCTTTTTCTTTGCCCCTGTCTGAACCCAGTAAGTGAATTACTTTGCCTCTTTCGGTGCCAGTGACGAAAAAAGTGATAGTATAATGCATACCTCTGTCATGGGAAGGCAATGACCAATTTTTATAGTCAGTGTACCACCTTTTTTCTGAAGCTGTCATCTGTATGCAAGTGATCTCCAGATCCATCTGTGCTGTTTCTTTCAAGCTGTTCTGTAGAGTCTTCACAGCCCTGTGCTTTCTGTTTTCTTATAGTCCCATCACAGTAACATAATAAATCTTCTCTCCCTGCACAAAACCAGATCATGCTTAACTTTTAGATGCTGCTACCAACTTACACATTTTCTCCTGGCTTTGAAGTTCTTTTTTTTTTTTTGGTAAGGTTTTCAGTGTTTGTAGGAAGAATTTAATGAGGGCAGTACAGCTTGATCTTTATTTTTCTGGACTTTCCTGCCTCATTTTCCTTCATTTTTATTTTCTGTTTCAAAAACTAAGTCCCTTTCACAGTTTCTTTTTTAATGTATTCTGTCCATCTCTTGTTCTCCAGCATTTCTGGAGAACATCATGCCTTCTTAATTGACCTGTCATTTACGGACTGTATCTGTAACTCTTGGGTGGATACTTGGTGACCATTCCGAATTCTGATGAACAGAGCAAAAAATTTCACATCTGCAGTGCTTTGGAGACAATGAGCTGTCTGCAGGCAAGACGCAATTATTATTATTCAGACTGGTTATTAAGCTGTCCTTACTCACCAAATGTACATAGGGAATGTTGACTATGAGTTTCATTTGGTCAGCTCCATCTACTACATCAATGCTAGAGCTAAATTAATCTTTTCACATAGGCAGCCAAAATTTGAGATAAATTAAAATTGTATTAGTCAAGGGTAAGATGCCATCATAAAATCCTGGCCTACCTCATTGCTTAACCTGTTCTATAAATATTTATTTTTACAAAATGAAGACAATAGTATTGAAGATCTTAGACCTTTTTCACTTCTATGAAGTTATAATACAATCTTATCTTTCATGAGAAAAACTATCTCTTTTCCTCCCTCCTCATGCATACTCAAGGTTTACAAGCAGATCATTCTAAATGGTTGTGGACTTCAAAAGTAGATATGTATGTGGGTGTAATTCCATCTTAGAAGCTGAGATAATGCTGTTTACTAACATTTGTGTCATTTCTACTTGGTACACATCTGTGACAAATTTTCTGCCAAACCTACGTTATTTTTATCTTAATGTTGCCTATAGCATCCACAGCTATAGTGTTCCTTGCCTAAACAAAATTTTCAATAGTAGAGCTGAAAGAGTTAATGTGTCATGTTGCAGGACCAGTGAATTTACTAATGGATGAAGAATCAATATCTCATCCCTGACGCTCCTTCCTCATAGTCATTGCACATGATCTGTTAATAATAACCTTTGGTAGAGCTCTGCTAGAATGTTCATTATTTGTCCTTCTCTCTGCCCTCAAGAAGAATATGCTAGTATGTGTGCAAAGATTACCCCACACAAGTTCAGCACAGCTTGCTACCCCTTAGAGGCCCTAAGAAACTGCTTGCTATGTTCAGCTATTCCCATTTAAAGGATCACCACGTGCTTTGAGGAGTGCCTTGCTGTTAAACAAGTACCCCTACCGAAGTCAAGTTCAGATGGATGCAAATAGGATGGTTAACCTAGGTATGGTTACAACGTCCAGAGTAGGCAGAATCATTTAAAATATATACAAAAGATGACTGTGGAGTAAAAACAAAGCTGACTGTTAATCTGTTCACGCTAAACCAAACAGAAAACTCCCCTTCTATATTAGACAGTCTGTTCATGCTGCTTTTTGGCTTGAATGCTTGGGAAGGCATTATTTTCCTGTGTGCTCATGAGTACCAGTGAATGTAGGACCTTCCAAGTCAATTGCATTAGACTTTGTATCTAGTTCCTTGGAGTCTCTTGGGTTTCCACTTACATTCAAACCTGTATCTCCTTTCCTTCCCTATTAAGTATACACTAACCCAGCAAAGAAAGAATCTAGCCCTTTTATCCAGGAAACAATTACAGACCTCTACCCCCAGTGGAAAGACTAATACAACTTTTGACAGATCCGGTGCTATGTCCTAAACATGACTGCCTCTATTAAACTTATTAAGGGTATAATACCTTCCCTTGGCTCCCACACTTTCACAGGCTCCCAACAAGTACATTTCACTGTGCAATGTTTCAGGCTGTGGAACATTGTGGTTTACTATCAACTGCTAAATGGCTAGACATACTCCAGGCAAGCAATACTCATTAAATAAGCACATGCCTTCCATTACTTGTTGTTGATTTAGAACAGATACTCTATTAATCAGACATTTTAGAATGACAATCAGTGGGTTGCAGGCAGACGATCTTATAGTAGAGTGAAACTGTAACTGAGGCTTTCATGCAGAAGGAATTATAATGCCAAAAAGACAACTGTTGAGAGATGGTGGTCTTAAGTTGCTCCGTCCTCCCTTCATTAGGAGATTGTTCAACATACAAAACTGGAGCATTGCAGCAACTTTGTCTAGATTAACACAGTTATAGAGACTATTAACGCAACACCTCACTGGACAGTTGAGGCAGAAATGCCTGCGACTTCAGGCATTCCAGCAAAGCATGCTCTTGAAGAAGTCAACAAAGTGAAACACCAGTCTCACCTTCATGCTAAACTCTGAAAGATTCCCAGGGTCTCCTCTGTGTGAATTGAAGTCTCAGTTCTGGCTGTGACTCTGCTCGTGTCTGTTTCGTAGAAAAATGCCTCTAGCAGAAGATAATTTCACTGTAATTCCTAAATCAAAGCAAACTGGGAAATACACTGCTGTTTGTGTCAATGCCTAACGCAACACAGCATGTGTGAGTGCATGATACTATTTCGCATGCTGGCACTTGCAATGGATCAGACTACAGAACAATTACCTTTACTATAAAATTGTGCCTTCTTTTATAGTGTCTTCAGTTTTAATGAAGAGCAACTGTGACAAAGCTACACGGAGTAATGGAAGTACCAGAGAGAAATCATTTTTTGAAAACAAAGCTTTTTAAAAAGTCAGAAAAGGACATAGGGAGCCATGAGTGCATTCCCTACCCTAACATTTTGGCATGGCTCTGTGGAACCTTCTGCTATCAGCATTGAATGAAAAATTGCAGTTGACATCTACACCTGGCATTTGTCTCCATTAGTGATTAATGCAGGGACTATGTTCTCTTGGCTTAGTCTCCACCTGTCAGCTACTCATTAGGAGAAAAGCGAGCATGAAGAATCCAAATAGATTTAGGCTTCCTGACTTTGAACCAGGTTTCCAGTGAAATCTATAGGCAAGGGCCAAATCCACATCCTTAAACTATCACCTTGTGGCCCTGCTTGTCGCATCTTCAGATCTGCTGTTTCATCTGCTCATCTATTATGGAAATTTTTTGCCTGTCTTTTCATATCAGGACTTAGAAATCAATTTTAAAATTTGGCCCATCCTTAAAAGATTATGGAAATTCTATGGCATAGGTGTATTTTGAAACAGAGAACATACTTCTATGTCTCTGAAACAGAATGTAAAACATTGCTGAAAGCCAGAGCCTGAAGAGTACTTCTATTTGCTATGGGAACAACAGCTTCTTAGTGGAGACTTAATGAAGCAGTAAAGCTGGAAGGTGGTTCCTCTGTGTGTTTCACCCTCAGAGGAACATCCCACAGGCTGCCAGCAGTAGGCCTGTTGTGGACATAATTGGTTTCAGATTCCCCATCTCCTCCTAACCCAGAGATGCTCTATTACAGGGGTTGCCCATAGCATGATCATCTTCAAGAGCTTTGTCCTGAAAGCTGGTGTCTTTTTTCTTGCATTGAGCAGGAATGACTGCAACTTAAGAAGGCAAAGCAAAAGTATCACATCAGCTAGCCTTTAAACACATTGATGTTAGAAGTTATCCATATTATCCTTTTGGCATGTTAGGTGCACAGACTTTACGTCTACCTACAGTAGTTCCCAGGAGTACTCTTCAGATTCTAGATTTGGATGCATGCTCCGGCATTAGCTCAGCTCTGTAGTTTTTTGAGCAAATATCCCCACTACACAATGGAAACCTGTTCCCAGCTCTTCCAAGGAAGCTGGGGCAAGCTCTGGTCCTCTTCCATGGCTGAAACTTATGATTGTCTGATGAAAGGTGCTGGTTTGCTTTTCCACTGTGGCAAGTTAAAATATCTTTGAAAGACAGCTTAGAATGCAATAAAAGAAATAACAAGACTAGAGTCTGGGCCAACTCTATTGCTGAGTGGAAAGGCAAGAGAGTTGTTATAGCAACAGATGAAGGGGATATTTTTTTAACAAGTGCAAGCACCTGAACCTTACAGAGCTAATGTAGCTGTTACTGTAAGGAAGTCTAAATGGTACCTTTCATGCTTATGTGCATTTACTGTGCTTGCACTTCAAGCTGACCAAACCTGAGTGTCTGTATTAGTGTTGTCTCAGGCCCAAGCTTTTAAGACCTGTTGAGGAGGAAAGCATGCATCAGCCCAGCCCATGGATGGCTTTGACTGGGACATGCAACTCTTGGATTACAGTTGTTTGCACAACTCTCTGGAACAGTTGCAGACCAAGCTTGCATCTGCCCATGAGGTACTGTGCAGGCATGCCCTGGCTGAATTTACTCTGGGGAAATATTTCCCTTTTCTTTTGCTGTCATTAGCAGTGCTCTAAAGATCAGTGATGTAAAGTGGAGTGGGAGCTGCTATTTGTCACTGTGCTATCTCTCACCTGGTGCAGGGCAAGTCTAACCCACTCAGTAATAACTAAACATCAGCCCCCTGAGCCCAGATTCGCGCTAGCATTCCTGCCTCTTGTAATGCTAAAATAGTAGTTATTACAAAAGTACTATTCTGGCACACATAAAACCAGGGGAAGGGATTAGAAACAGCCACAAACAAGGCGTAGATGAATAGAAGTACAGCTAGAAGCCAATCAGTTATTTGACCTCAGGTTCATATTTCTGTAAACATGTATCTTGGCAACATATCATTCAGTTTCTCAATACCATGCAATGCAACGCCTTTCTCATTTATCTCAGCTGTCTTGTTGTGTTATGTTACAAATGATTACTGTTAATTCTGTGTTTAATTACGCTTAGCATAATTTATTTGCTATCCAGTGATTTTTAACTGTTGGACATAACAAAATATGGTTGTTTTCTCTTCTGCTTCCTTCTGCTTCTCATTTGTGGATGCTGAAAGCAGCTGGACCTGTTCCATGCGAATGGAAATAATTATGGGCATGTACAACAAATTCATTAATCTTAAGAAGGCATCTTGCTTGGAGCTATTCTTGGAGTATTTTTCATGAATGGTCTTCCTCTTTCCTGGTCCTCCAAAATTAATTCCTTTTAATTTTCCATCACAGACCTGTTTGCTGTGAACTTACCTCCTTAGTCTTACTAATGGAAATGGGAAGCAAAAGGCATTTCTACTAAAGTTGGCAATAATGACATGTTTCTTAAACCAATATGCCTGTCCCAGATTTTCTGGAGGAAAGGAAAGCTCCAAGTCTTTCAAGTGTGATTGGAGTGCTGGGACCATTTCACACAATGGCAGCCCAAAAGAGAGCAATTTTGTTCTGTGTCATTGCCCCTTACTTCTTAAACACATTTATCCTGGGTTCCAAACACAGAGCAGTCAGGATACGTGTATTTTATTATGTGAAGTTTAATAGTCTGAAAATAATCCATGTTTCTTCTGCTATACTCACATTCATTGTCTTCTTAGGTTAGCTTTTTAATCCCTGTGAGCAATTTGTCAGTCCTTTAAACAGACTATCAGTAATCCTTGTTCCATTGGTGCATAAAGGTACTGTTTGCCCTTAAAGTCACTGTCTGACAAGGGACAGTCTGTTCAATTCCTATTCTCCAAAGCTTCTGAACTGCTTGAGCAGCAGTAGTGCACGAATAAAACCAAGCACAGACCAGTATGCTGAAGTCAGGCAGTGACTGGGAAGTGTGCCATGATGGCTTTCAAAGAAGATAGCAATGACGCAGCCATCACGGCAACAGATTTGTACGTATTTCATTACATACACATTAGTGTACATATTTCAAGAGGCTGGGTATCCATGCCCTTTCAAGTCTGAGCAAAGGGACTTGTGTGCATAACTCAATGGTACAGTTAATGACCTTTCTGAGATATGCAGATGAAAAATATTCCTCCATCTGAAAATCAAAGCTGATAAGGCCTGCATCATTTCCTTTAAAACACAGCTTTGTTTGATCATATCAGGGAATATTTCCAGCTTATCCAGTTTGTGTTACTTCTATTTCTTATTTACCACAAATACATTCATCTATGTGAAAAATGAAGCCAGCACTTGATCAGCGCGTAATGGAAGCCTTTGAGGACCTCTCAGCTATTGTTCATTGTTATCTGCCAGCAGAATAATGACAAAGTAGAAGAGAGTGCATGCATTGTATCTAATGTGATTAGTCTTCTGATGCTGGGGATATAGGGAAGAACACAGTCAGCAGGTAAAATATACCTCTGGGTAAATACATAGAGAGTGAAAGACTACTCTGAAGTACAAAAACCATAAAAAACCAGCAGTTTCTTCAGTTGTATATTGGGGTTTTATGTATGTATAGTACTAATTTACCTTGGGGAAGAATTGCAGTGAGATTGCATGGAGATAGAGTTTCAGGAGGAAGAATGTAAGAAAGTTTGGTATGGTAAGTTATTATTGAATCTGTACACCAATTAGATTTTGCAAAGGTACACTTCAGACAGTAATGAGAATTATAAGAGGTGAGTGACAACAGAAATTCAAGAGTATATTTATCTTATAATGCATTGTAGGCTATCTGTACCACCAAAAAAATGGAGCCAACGAAAATGAATAACTCAGTTAAGAGCTGAGTTATATCTGCTACTCTGCAACAGAATGAGATTTTGTGTTTTATCTGAATTCTGAGTTCTTGCCCATTTTCCTATGAAGGGCTTGATGGCAGAACATAGAGCCTTCTGTTCACTTTTGTGAATGAGCTCCAGATCTACATGTGGAACTTCATTAGATTGTCAATACTTTAATGTGCATGCTGGGGAACTGGATTTTGTGATCCAGGAGGTCCATTCCATGTCCAGGAGTAAAAAAAAAACCCAAACATAATCCACTATCTGCATAAGCAGATTGATCTTCATGTCTTCTGTTTCCCAGAAAATACTTATTGTATTTGTAAATTGTCACTATAATTGGGGCTGGTCAGAAACTTCTCAGTTTTTAAATTATTATAAATTGCTGATAAGTGTTGTTTTCAAAACCTTACTGATTTTTCTTTTCCTGGAATACTCTAGAATTAGTGCTATTGGTAAGTAATTATCAGTCCATAATGAAAATTTCATCTGAAAAGAAGACAGGCATAATTGCAGATGTACCCTGCGAAACGAGCACACTTTAAGTTTGGTAGAGAAGGACTTCACTCTCTGTTCCACATATTGCTAGTGATTAGCATACAGACTATTCTGTGCTGTGGATACACATAATGCTCATCCCTTTTAGTGCCCTTCTTCAAACAGAAAAGTTGTGCAAAGTTTCAGGTTCATATGAGTTAAAAACGCTCTGCAGCTTAAAAGCATTTGAGGATGAAAAAAATCTTGTTGGGAAGAAAACTTCAGCTACTCTTTCCTCACCTAAAATCCTACCACTGCTTACATCATGTCACAACAACATCAACTTAAATTGAAAAACTTGTTTATTAATTGAGTAGTTTTTCTAGTGTCATGGTCTTTAATTTTTGGAACTGTAGAACTGGCTTACTCCAGACCTTCAAAAACACATGCACAAAATTTAAGAGTTATGTTCTCAACATTTTGAACTTTTTTGATGTTTTTTACGAGTAGAGCTCTCTGCAAGATCATAAATAAGTTTTACAGAAACATCTGAGTTCTTCTGGATTCAACATTCTCTATTTTTTACCTAATCCAAAGAACAGATCTGATTCATGGATATTTACATCAAGTCTGAGGATGGCAAACTGCATGTGTGTATAGGTTCACACAAGGAAATAAAGCAATAACCCATCTTGTAGATGGTCCCTGGCCAAATATAATCTTCTTTAAAATGTCTTTTCTCTCTTTAACTGTGATATCTTTGGTTAGGTAATATACTGCAAGTGAGAAAAAAAAATCAGCTACTTAGTAGACACACACATTACTTTAATTGCTGTCTTTGCATATTTCTGTATCAGTGAAGTACAATCTCCATTATTTTTCTACTGTTGCAACTTTTTCTAATATCCCTTCCAGTTCACCAGTGTTTTCCAAGGTGAAAATCTCAGCCGTTTTCTGTTAAATTCTCCCACCTAGGAAGAAGATTTAAGATCAGACATTTCAGCAGTTTGTTCTTGCTAGCATTCAGATTATATTTTCTTCCCCCTTCCCTGTGTATTCTAATACCTCTTTCTGTTCCCTGCCACAACTCTGTTCATGAACCAGCCCAGAAAAATTAATCTTTCCAGGCTTTCTAGCAACAGGAGTATCCTACGCAAAGGAGACTGTGTATCAAACCAGTCCTGTGTTACTGGCAAGAGTCTTCCTGTCTGATTATGGAGACCTTTGCACAAATTTGGTTATGACAGGGTTTTGCACTAAATCTGATGCAGAATGAGAAAACTGTAAAGAAAAGAAGTGTAAGTAACTGCTCATGTGAATGTAACAGACTTCATTCTGGTTCTTCACTGATTTTAGACTTTATGACTAGAGAGCGTAGAACTTCACACTGTCCTAATTAGGATGCCAGGAAAAAGAAATTATTTAGATCTTAGTTTAGTATTCTGTAGAAGTGGTAATTCCTACAAATGTGTCGGCTACATCCATGGAACCCTCTAGGGAAGGAGGAGAGCTAAGGAAACATTATGATAATTTAATGCATACAAATGCTGGACAAGAATAGTTATATCTAATGAAAATGCTGTTGTTGTGATAGGCACTGTTTTAATTTTACTTCAGTTGCACATGATATTTCCTATATTTGCTCTCTTTGTGGGTGTCTTCTGTGGAGCATTAAAGGTATAATTAATGCAGCATAGACACGTGCACTTGCCATATTATTAAAATTTAGCATGGCATTAGCTTTCAAAAATAAGTAACAAGTTGAAGCTAGAGCTTAAAAAAAGAGCTTACAGTGAGGAACTCCATCATACAAAGCATTGAACTTTATCTCAATATTATTTTATTAGAGCTTTTTAATTACTCTTAATTACTTACTCTTTAATTATCCAGCAGATAAGCAGGGCTGGCCATTATCTTTGCAGAACATTTGTGTTAATAATGTCACGCATTTTGCAATGATTGCTGCACAATATTCTGTCCTCATTAAGAGCTTAGTTTAAGCTGATATGCAAAAAACAGTCTTCTTCAGGGCGAGGGTTCCCTATTCACTTCTTCTGGGCTCCCAAATCACAGCCATTTTTCTCAGTTGAACCATAGTCCTCCCTTTAGCAATATGGCCAAAGGAAACGTAAAATCCCTCCCTGTGTACACCAGTAATTACAAATTCTGAATGCATGCATTGTAGACAGAAAGTTAGTGAGCTTTTTTGTTTTAAAGCAATCTTGCTTTTTATAGAATGCAAGACAAGATGATTTTGTAATCAAAAATTATACTTTCAATCACCACCTACTTTTCATTGGGTTTTTATTGTTATTGTTTGGTTGGGTTTTGTTCAGATATATAACATGAAGCCTAGTAATTTATTTCAAAGTGCAGCTTTGATACTTTGCTTCTTAGTGGGATATTTGTAACTACAATATGAGATAAAAAAAGAAGAAAGTGTTCACATACCATGTATTCTAGCTTACCTGTCACCTTCAAAAAAGTTAAAATGTCAAGTACTAACACTGGATTTGAACTAGAAGTGGCGACAGTCTCCTCATAATGCTACAGAACTCACTGAATGGAGTGATATCCAGATTTAAATATTTCAGGCAGGAGTGATTTTTTTTTTTAGTGATAAACTAACCAAATAATTATTTATGGATATCTTGTATTCCACATGGTTCTGTAGTTTTATTTGTGGGAGATCCCATCTCTATATTCACAACACACATAATGAAACAATGAAGAAATTCAGGGATTGTAGGAGCACCACAAGAAATAATATCCGTTTCAGCTTGTAATGAGATTTTAAAAGAACTACTGAAAGATTTCAAATATCTGTATTGGCTGCAAAGAAGTTTTTGTCCTTGAATTATCTTGACTTCATTCAATCCAGGATGTTTCAATATTTGCATTATAACTTCACAGCACTTAGAATCACACACAGAAAAGAGTCATTAAGATCCATTGCACTCCCTCTTCTTTGCTGGTCAAGGCAGTATTGTTCCTTAAATTATATTTTTCTGTTGTTTGCCTGGATTGGATAAAGATTTATGAGGCTAATGTTAAAAACAGAATGGCTCCAGGAAATGAGCCACACAGTATGAAGATGAGAAGACTTACAATTTTGTAATCTGATACAATTTGGTTCTGGTATTCATGTCAATATATGGCATGAGTGTCTTAAAGTACATGGGAGTAACTCCTATGAATAAGTGTATGATTGTTAGTAAGGATGTCCACTTGTGTCCTCCATGCCTGAAAATATAAGTGCCTTATGAGACAATCAAGTTTATGACCTCAAGAAGTTGCTATTGTACTGTGAGGAATGAACAACGTTTTGGGACGCTGATAGAGAATACTAGGTTGAACTCTTGAGTGTGTCTGTTTTTTCTTCCTTTGAGCTCTGAGTCTTAGATTCTACTCAGATAGTTGAAAAAAAATCCAATAAATACTTCTCCTCATTTAAAAAGTAAAATACATTGTAGTTTTTCCGTGGAAAATTGTAAGATTTACTTTTTGTCTGTGGAATAAAGGGAAGTGTTTTAGCAGAGGGAGAAGTTAGGAATTATACTACCAAGAACAGAATGCTAGAAAATTGAATTTATGCAACTGAAGATGCCATTACTTGCTAATTGTAGTGCAATTATTAACAAAATAATAAATATCAGGATAATTTATTATTTACCAAAAATAACTAATAAAATAAGTGGTTTGTAGTTATTTTTTAAAGCATTTGTACAGCTGTTTCTTGTCATAGTCTAGGGGCCATAGAAATAATTTGCAGGCCAATGAGGACGTGGCACAGTTGAAAAAAAAAAAGGATAACAAATGGAAATTACAGGTTTTAGTGGTGTTAGATGTTTTACCATGAGGTATGACTCAAAGAGGTTGGATAGTGGTAAGAGGGTCTTTACTTAAAATTCCTTTCTTTCAGTGTGTTTTTTAATATCATTATGTTAAATTGTACTAGCTCTTTTAAAAATATTAGAAACACTTCCCTCACTGCCCCCCAAATTTTTAAGGCCAGAGCTATTGGCATCTCCATTCATGTGAGTATGTTAATTTACAGTCTTACCATGTCTTCAGAGGGTTTTTCTCCTTGATTTATCTATCTTTGGTCTTTCTCCCCTCTCTTAATCAAGTGCTCCTGTTGATCTTTATAGTCATCCTTTAGTTCTTTGATAAGCACTAGAAAAGGAAAAAGACTTAAAATACTATAAAGCATCATTGATGGCATGTGAGGTAGTTCTCCTTGAAATGAGCAGGCTGCCCATGGTTGAGAGCTATGGTGTCTCATCAAAACCTCAGGGAAAGCTCTTCGTAGCTGAAATCCTTTGCAACCAGAGCAGCTATTGACAGCAAACAGCAGCATAGTGGGTTATCATGCTTCAAGTTACTCTATGCCAGCTACACTGAACTAATTGTCATGCTTACACACAGCGTATGCAAGGTACTGACACTTATTTTGAGCTTTTATCATCCGGAGAATCCTGGGTGCAAGTTTGTTGAGTTCCTGTGTTTTGCTTTATCTTGACAGAGAGATTGGCTTCTCAGAAGAGGATTCACACCAGTCTGTTAGATCAGGGCACCACTCCATATAGCCACACATTCCTCACTGTTTACAAAAAGTTGCCACAAAGAAAATGATGACCTCATCCATTTACTCTGAAATGCTGTGGAGAAGAGCAGCCCTCATGCAGGTAGGATAGACAGGAGATGTAGCTCCGCGACACTCAGCTTCTGAGAAAAGGGAGGGGGCAGGGGCAATGAGTGAAATGCAAGCCTGAAGAAGAGGTATTGTCACAAATCCAAACCACAGCACTATATGAGCTGCTATGAAGAAAATTAACTCCATCCCGTCTAGACCCAGTACACACACAAGGGATGTTCAGTTCACAAAGAATAGAAATAAATAGTTCATTCTCCCTGACCCTGAGCATATCTGGAGCCAGCCATACAAATATCCCTGTGAGATCCCCAAACCAACCTGTCATTTTTCTCCAGCATGTACAGATAGGCATTTTCTGCAGACCAGATTCTTCCCTAATTGGTGACACCTGTACAAACACACTTGGCAGTGGGGTTTGGGTGGGACTGATTTCCTCCTGATGTTTACTTAGCACCATGAGTGGGCAAACAGCAACAGCATCTTTCCCTCTGCAATGTGGCCTCAGTTAATTGACAATCCAGAAAAAAAAAAAAAAGGAGAAATTTCTAGTCATGAAAGTCTGCTACTATGATGGTTAACAGGGTGTGGATCTGCCCAGTAAAAATAACAATCTGTTATTACGCTTCATTGGATAAAATTTTGGCTGGATGGGCAGGCGTGAAGAGTGGTGGTGAATGGAGTTAAATCCAGTCGGCAGCAGGTCACAAATGATGTCCCCCAGGGCTCAGTGCTGGGGGCAGTTCTGTTTAATCTCCTTATCAATGATCAGGATGAGGAGATCAAGGGCACCCTCAGGAAATTTGCAGTTGTCATCATGTTTCATGGGTATGTTGATCTGCCTGAGGGTAGGGGAGGCTCTACAGAAGGATCTGGACAGGCCACTTCGGTGTGCTGAGGCCAGTGGTCTGAGGTTCAACAAAGCCAAGGGCTGGGTCCTGCACTTGGATCGCAACAACCTCATGCAACACTACAGACTTGGGGAAGAGTGGCTGGAAAGCTGCTTAGCAGAAAAGGACCTGGGGGTGTTGGTCAACTGCTGGCTTAATATGAGCCCAACAATGCACCCAGGTGGCCATGAAGACCAACAGCATCCAGGCTTGTATTAGAAATACTGTGTTCAGTTTTGGGTCTCTCACTATATGAAAGACATAGAGGTGCTGCAGCATGTCCAAAGAAGAGCAACAAAGTTGGTGAAGGGTCTAGAGAACAAGTCTTACAAGGAACAGCTGAGGAAACTGGGCTTGTTTAGCCTGGAGTAAAGGAGGCTCAGGGAAGACTTTGTTGGTCTCTGCAAGGAGGTTGTAGCAAGGTGGGGGTCTGTCTGTTCTCTCATGTAACAAGTGATAAGATAAGAGGAAACTGCCTCAAGTTGTGCCAGGGGAGGCTTAGATTGGATATTAGAAAAAACTTCTTCACAGAAAAAGTTGTGAAGCACTTGAACAAGCTGCCCAAGGAAGTAGTGGAGTCACCATCCCTGGAGGTACTTAAAAGATGTGTAGATGTGATGCTGAGGGAGAAGGTTTAGTGGTGATCCAGCAGTGCTGGGTTAATGGTTGGATTTGATCTTAAAGGTCTCTTCCAAACAAAACAATTCTATGATTCTATCTTAAAGCAGCTCTTCTGAAAGGAAGCATACTTGCAGTAATTTTTTTCCCTTTTCTTCCTCTGTCTGCACAGGATGCCTCATGTGGAAAGGCATAAAAATACTAAGCACATATAAATTTCTGAGCCGAAACCCTGTGGCTGTAGTTGGACTTATAAGCCAAACCTGAAAATAAAACTTTTAAAAAGTAAATCTTGTAAGGAAGACAAAACAGACATAGTGCAGCCACTGTCAGAGCAAATAGTTTGCCTGTTATTCATATATGGAACACCTGATATTTCCTGTGGGTTTCCTGGGTTTCAGTCACACCTGCCCTCCAAATGTGCCAACTTTCCAACAGTCTTCAGTGTAAGGCACCAGGAAGGTGAGCTACAAAACATGAGTATAGCCATCTGCCTGTAGAATGATGTTCCATATTTCTCCTTCCCCAACATCTGAGAGGCAGCATGAACTAGTTAATATCCTGGAGCTCATCCTTCAATACTCATTACTACTCAGCTTAAAAAAGTACATATTTTACTAGAAAAAAGGGTCATGAAGACCACACTTGGGTCCAGTGGCTTACAATGAGCTTTTTTCCATGCTTTGGATTTTTTAAGCCATCAGTGAAGCACTAGTAGCTTCAGTACAACTCAGCTTCAAGCTGATCTCAGTTCCACTGTTTTCTCTAACTCTAGAGGCAGTATTTGCATAGCGCAGGATGAGGAATGCTCCTCACAGGGTTAATTCTGTTTTCATATGCTCCATTGTGTCCATTGCAGGGGAGTTATCCACAGCTGGAGGGACTGCAAATCAAGGCCAGGAGATGATTGATCTCCATTGCCTCTTTCCTGCTTTTGTCTAATGCCCTACAGCTCTTCACCTGTGTCAAAGCATCTTCCTGACTTCTCCTAAGCCAAGGGTAAGCCCACATGAAGAACAGTATTACTTCACTTTCTTCACCTGTAGCTTCATTATACAGGTGTGCCTAAACACATATTGCTGAAGTCATATCCCTGAAATGTCATAGCTCAGGAAAACTAGTGTCTGTTTCTGCAAAGATCCTCAGCACTAGGGAACAGATGTAAGGGTTGGATGGGCGGTCAAGGGTGAAGTGACTTTTCAGAAGAAACAAAACATCATGAACTAGAGCCTGGAAAGCAAATAATTGGAGGTAAGTTTTTTGTATGTTCCTCTGCTGTTGCTTGAGACCGTCCTTCTGTAAGGTGTTGTGAAGAAGGCTTGTTGTTTCTCTGGGATGGAAATGTGGTTGGTTGGAGAAATTATTTATCAGAAGTTTCTAGTAGTTTCTAGCAGAGAAGTAGGGTGGGAGGAAGAAAGTCTTTTGTTTGATTTTTATTTTTTTTCTCCCCTTTGATCAATTGATCCCTTCAAAAGAATATGAGCTGATTTATTTGTCTGGACTGACACCATTGGTATTCTATTTATTTACAGAATAAAGTGCAGCTGAAGCTGTCACAGGTTTAAGAAAAGCTTTTCTATTTTAAGCACCTGCACATCAAGTGTCTTACCATAAATTCATTTCAAGTAAAGAGATCACTAAGTGACACCTTTTCATCACTATCAACTTAGATTTGGACAAAAGATGTTAACAGAAGACTCACTGACTTTGCCATCACTCTGAAATCACAGAGGTTTCCTATCTCTGCACACTATTTAAGGAAATACACTTGTGCCTTCAAATATAAAATGGCTTGGGTTTGGGGGGGTTTTGTTTGTTTGTTTTTTAAAGAAATACCTTAAGGCTTGGATATCAGCTACTTTTTCTTCTGTTTGTGAGAAACCTACTTATCAACAGGAGGAAATAGTTAAAATGGTTCTTGCAGGATAGATGTCTTTTATGACTGTTTTTAAAAAAGGCTGGTAAGCTTGACTAGAGTATCAATGAGCAATTAGTGCAGTGCAGGCTTCTTTCTTCACCTCAGACATTTGTTTTTGACAAAGTGATAATGGGACTGTACATAAATAACACTTGAACTGCAGAAGAAACACCATAATTTCCTAAACAGGGAAATAGCCATCTAGGATAATAAGTGTTAGCTAATTAAACTTTACCTGTGCATGGTATATTCTAACTCTTGTTCATGTTGTAGGTAGAAGACTAGACAAGGATGAGTTGCTTAAGATTAAATTATAAAAGAGAACCAATATAATTTCACTCTCTTCAAACTCAATTAAAAGTAGTTATCATCTTCTTAAAACTTTTTAAAGGCAGAGCATGGCAAGATTACGCTTTTGCATGTTCTTAAAAGCTCCTTTCTCTTGGCATGCAAGCAAGTTGCCAGTCATCGTAGAAAATGTTTTGGCAGTACCTCTCTGAGATCTCTGTGTGGGAGGTGTAAGAAGAAATAGGGAGTTTGCTCTTCGCCATAACAATCCTTTCAAGAAGTGATTTTCGAGGTGGAGTCACTTTCTGAGAGCTAAGCAATGGGAGTTGTCAGAGATTTCCAAAGGAGGGAATTGCTAGAGTTATAAAATGGACTTTAAAAAAAAAAAAATTATTTATTGTTTTTACTACCTGAGCAACAGCCTGATGTTAACAGATATCACTTTGTGCTGGGTATAATCCCTCTTTCACCAAACTGTAGCCTCCTGGGTCCCAAGTCCAGCACCTCAAATGCCTTCAGGGGGCTTTTCTGACTTGTGCGTGGGTCCTGGTGGCCCTTTGGGTGGGGAACAGCAGAGAAGCCAGGAACAGAAAGGAGAAGTGATGCCTCCAGCACAGATTTCTCCTCCATGATGAGACTTAAAAGCCCTAATGAGCTAGGTTTCTTTGGAAACAAGACTCTGCACAAATCCTGCAAGTTCAAACAAAAGGTGGATGGCCTTTGCTTCCTTAGTGGGTGCCCCCAGCTGGATGCTGAGCTGGCTCTCCAGAGCTCTGGCTGGCTTCTCCCTCTCCTCTACTGGCTGGTGGTAACACAAACCAGGTGATCACAAACATGCTGCCCATTGTTTAAAAAACACAACCCCTGATTCAACTCTACCTGAATTTCCTCTGTCCAAGCTTGCATGAGGCCTGTTTCCACTCCATTTCAGGGCTGCAAGTCAGCAAAACCCCACAGCCCTGCACCAGTTCCATCAGCAGGTAAAGCTTTAGTGCAGGGAGATGCCACTTTCTATTTCTTCTCACTTCCTCCCTTATGCTGGGGCATAATCCCAGAGGACAGTCCAAGTGCTTTTTGGATAAAGGCTGGAGTCTCCTCTGTGATCTCTTTTCAGCAGGATTGCCTCCCTCCATTAATCCTACTTAAGGTAGGAAACAGCGCACTGACACACTGTTATCATTATTCGTGTAATGGTAAGTGCTCTGCTGGGTGACTAATTTGCTCAGCCTTCCCTGTGTTAGCCTTGAGCCAAAAAAAAAAAAAGACTAATCCAAGTCACAAGAGGCAGGAGGAAAGAAGGCTTTTGGAAGGGCAGTGTGCAAACCAATTTCCTGGAAAAGAGTGCTCTGTGTGCAAGATCTTTAATCTGTGAAGGTTTTAAAGGGCACAGTTACAACCCTGCTGTCGAGAAGCTGTTGAACTGTGGCGGGCTGCAAGTCAAAGGAAACGTTAGGTCTTGCTTCAAGCTGATGTGAAATTAAAAACCAAAGGCTAGGGCTGTTTCCCTACCTTAAAAAAGAACAAATGAAGGGTAGTTTGAATGCAAGAAAAGTATTTATGAAACAGCTGGGATGAAGAAGGTATTAGTCAAAAACTTAGACTTTTTTTTGAGAGAAGCCAAATGAACAAACCGGCCATTTTTCTGATTTAGATTTTTTCTGTTTGGTCATTGTCAAATCACAGAAAAATAATAGATTATTAAGGCAGTTTGGGGATTCAAAGGGGGATTTCTCTGTGTGGGTGGGTTTCTGTTTTTATTTTTACTTTGCAAGCCATGCAAGCTAAGTATTTGTCTAAGGAGATAGAATCAGAGTTAACCTGGATCTGTCTTCCGTTTACATTGGAATGAAAGCAAAGAGTTGAAGAATAATATCTGTCTTCAGACTCTTGGACTTTAACTGAATTAACACAATGGGAAGGGCTTATGTTTGGCAATTTGCTGGTAGCTTAACAGCAAATGCCATTCATCTGGTTTTATTGGGGTGAAGACAGAAGTGAGTAAAAGCAAGTAGATGTATGTAGGTATGTAAATCTGTGTCAGGGAAAGCAAGAAAGCTGGAATTAGCTCATTCTGTTCAGCCTTGAGCCTAAATGTTAAAGATGTTATTGGACCTATACTCTTGCTAGGCAGGACTTCTTTTTTTTTTTTTTTTTTTTTTTTATAATTATTTCTCTCTGAAGAACAGCTAGTGTGGTTATTCAC
>JAVSBS010000284.1:0-20165 GCA_033124195.1 Coracias cyanogaster
TCAACACCCTTCTAGCTCCCAGCACAAAAACACTGCAGCTGTGGGGAAAACCAGCTCAGCCAGACCCACTACAGCTGACCTCAATGCAAGGGGGACTGAAGGGTCACGTTTGTTTTGGATATATGGCTGCTCCAGTGGGTCATCAAGTTGTATAAAAAGCCTTCCTTTCCTGAGATAATTAGTAGAGAGTAATGTCTCCCTAGTGTGTGATCAACCTGGTCTGTGGAGGACGAGGGGAGAAGGGGACAAGGGGTTGTGCACTCTGTGGAAGAGCAGTTTGAGTGCACAGTATGTGACCTGTAGAGTGCCTTTGGGTCAAAATCAGAAAGATCACCAACGACAAAGACCTCTAAGTAGGTGTCTGCTACAGACCACTGGATCAGGCAGAAGTGGATGAAACTTCCAGATACCTCCAACAGGCCCCAGGCCTACGGGAATTGTTTCTTGTAAGGACTTTAACCGCCAGATATTTGCTGGGAAAGCAACACAGACCACAAGGCTATACAGTTTCAGATCTAAGGTGTGTGAGGCAGACAAGCAGCAGAAAGAAGATGTAGGCCTTCAGAAGAGCAGATATCTGCTTGCTTAGGGAACAGGGAGAAGCGATCTCATAGCTCTCTGCCTTGAAGAGCAAGTTGCTCAGGAGCATTGGGAGGTTTTTTGCAGATAGCCTTCTTGAATGACAAGGAAAGCCCTTTTCCCTAAATGGAAAAGGGATCAAGTATAACAAGAAAGCAGTCTGGATAAAGAGCAAGATACTGAGGCAGTTCCTCAGAAGCATGCAAGAAATGGAAAAGGGGACAAACTCCCAAAGGGGACATAGAAATATCATTTGGGTGATCTGCAGTTAGGTGCAACTAGGAATGAAGAAGCTCTGCTGGAGCAGAGCAAACTGATAAGAAATGTCAAGAACATCATGAAAGCAATCTAGAGCTATCTCAGTAGGAAGTAGATATACAAAAAAGATGGAGGTCTGCTGCTGAATTGGGCTGGTGAATTAGTTACAAATGACAGCAGAGGTTGTGGTAAACAATGCCTTCTTTAATAACAAAGTCTCTACAGCAAGGAGCAGTGGCAAAGAAAATGGTGAACCAGTGGTAACAGAGAAGGGTCAAGTTAGGGACTCTCTGTACAAATGAGACGTATAGAAGTCCACAGGACCTGAGAGGATGCATCTGAGGGTGCTGAGCAAGTTGGCTGACATCATTACAAAACATTCCCCCTCATCTCTGTAAGCCGTTGAGATGAAGGGAGGTCTAGATGTCTGGAAACAGGCAATTATTTTGCCCATCTACAAACAAGACAAAAAGAAAGATCCATGAAGCTAGTCTGTCAGCTGCATTTCAATTCCTGGGAAAACTGAGGAAAGGTTCTCAGGAAAGCTACTGACAATAACAAAATGGAAAAGAAAGTGACTGGGAGAAATCAACATGGATTTACCAAGAGTAAACCATGCTTGACCAATCTGTTTGCCTTCTATGATGGAAAAACTTGCTAAGTGGATGAGGGGCAAGCTGTTGATGTGCATGAGACAGCTGTCCCATTACACTGCAAGGATGTCACCTAGCATCATGGAAAAAACAGCAAAGTGGGAGCAACTAAGAAATGCAGCAGTTTGGGCAGTCATTTCCAGGCTCAGCTTCTAGATTTTCTGCATCTTCTGGGAACTTCTGTGATCTTCAAGGATCTCTCAGTGTTCAGCGTGTCTGCCGCTACTGGGCAAGAGGAGTCGTCCCACACTTTGCTCCTCACTAAATAGTGGTTTCTAATGACCTGTCAGCTGTCTGTGATCAAAAGGTGCTTTGATCTTCCATCTTCAGTTGATTCCTTTTTAGAGAGTTTCTGGTAACCTTATGGTTGGTACTAGCCTCACAGGCCTAGCACACAGCTAAAAAACACGTCAAATAAGAAACACAGCAGCTGTGCACAGGGAACATGGCTGGGGGCTGGAAACCCTGCCAATGACCAGATACAAGTACTCAGCTGTGGTGACGTCACAACACAGAGCATGGTCCCCAGCAGCATCTGGTCTAGCTCCCACTGCACAGCTGAAGCTGGACCCATAGGGGGCTTCTGAGGGACAATATGGCTACCAAGTGCCTTGGACCCCTCCCCAGGGTGGCGTCAGGTATAAACAGTATCCTTGCTTGCAGAAGCAAGCAGTGGGCTTGTTGAGGAGATGCATTGCCAGGGTATGGTGCTGCAGGAACAGGTGAGCAGGCTGTGGAGCATCAGGGAGGATGAAGAAATCAGGATCACCACAGAAGCCCTGCAGAGATGAACACCTTAATCCCCAGCTCCACAGGACGAGGGCAGCCAGAATCTGTGGCCTAGGTCCCTACTGGGGTTCCCCCTGCCAACAAGGATACGACCAAGCTGCAGTGAGTGCCCAGGTAGGCTCCCCAAGTAAGTAAGCAGATGAAGCACAAGACCTATGGGGAGACACTGGTCTATCTGGCTTAGGTCACTCCAGAAAAGAAACACCAAGGAGGCTTTCTAGCTACTTCCTCTCTTCAGCTGCTCTGGGGAGTCCACGAGAGGACACAATCAGACTCTTGCAGCTTGACACTGAAAGTGGAAGAGACACCAATCCCAGCTGTACCAAGGGCTGCACTTATCATTTTCCCAGGAGACAGCACCCTGATATTTGACAGTTTTCTGGAAATTGCTGTCATGTAAAAAAAGATGCAAATGAAAACTATGAAGATGTTTTATTTCCTAAACATAGAATCAAGAAACTAATACCCTTCATTTGAAAAAATGGACATGAAGTAGTCAGGAAGGAAAATTTGTCGTTATCTACCTTTGGGTTTCATTCCCAGTCTTTTCTGTGCTTCATTTAACTATGAGCTGACAAGATGGATTCTGTAATTCTGAAGTCTTATTCATCAGAAAATATACATCCCTCTGGAACTGTGTCCCAGATTGTAATCTCTAATTTAAAGAACCTTTGCTAGAAGTCTACCTAATGTTAATATATCCAACAGGATCTTTTATAATCCAGAGTATCTTTGATAAATATGATAAGGATATTGACTTATGAATCTCCTGCTAATGTAAGGCCACCTGACAAAGTGCTACTGATATGGAGACATATTTTTGAAGTGCTAACTGCCTGGGTAACTGGCCTCTATTTTCAGTTAGCTTGCAAGGGCAATTACCATATGGGGCAGCAGTATTCCTTCTGGACAAACTGGTGAGAAAAGGAGACATTAATCACTTCTGAGTTTATGAGTCTCAGTACATGCAATTTTCATGTCATAAAACTTCAGAAACAGTTATACAAATATATCAGTGATGTGAAATTCAGCCCATTATTGGTTTCATAGTGAGACTAAACATAATGGGATGCAAATGACTTACTATATTGGGTGACTAAATCATGGAAACAGCTGCTCAGGACACTCCAACTCATTAAAGAGCAATCTCTTAGCAGGCTGATGCAAAATCTGCCTAGAAGTCAGGAACTGGATCCCTGTGCAGTTAGCTTAAAAAAGAAATAGAGTTTCAGAAAGACTCCTGTCCCTTCTGACAGCGCCAGGGAGCATCATGCCATGAAAACTGAGAAACAAGCAGGCTGGCCAGCTTCTCCCAAGAGCAGAGACAAAAATCAATATTTTCCCATCAAAATACTCCCTCAGAATCAGAAAGTGGTTTTCTTATGGATGGTTTTCAGTGGTTCATCCTGAAGCGCCAGACTATGAATAAATTTGTCAACTGTGTCCTTGGTGTTGTCACAAAAACAAAGTCCAAAAATCTTTTATTGTAACTATACCTTCTCTCCTTCTGTTTTTATGTTCTCTTCCTGGATCTTGAAGTTTAAAGAACACCACTCTGTGTAAAACAATTCATAAATATTAATCAGAGGAAATACATGGGGAAGGAGAACACAGTTAATGAATGCTTAGAGAAGGATCTATTTTATGGGAAAATTAAATTATTTTATTACATTATTGTAACAAACTGTTAAAATGATAAAGAATTTTCATAACTGTTGTAGCAAGAGTAAATTAATGTCAAAATGCATTGGCTTTGCATTTTTAAATACAGAATAAGAACTATATACTGGAAAAAAAGGTCTCTTCAAAATCAATTTTTTTTTTTTTGCTAGAAGAACCAAAACTTTTACATAGATGCTCATGAAAACACAATGATGTCCAGTAGTTAAGAAAATCCTGAATGTATATTTGAATTTTTGGTGATGGAGACAGAGACATGTGACTAATAACAACTTGCCTAGTTCAGTACATAACAGCAAACTACAGTGTTATGTAGTTAGTCCCTACAACACCCTGAGGTGTGGAAATATTATAGTTAGGGGTCTAGAATCCCTCCACTCTCTATGACTACCCTCCAAGTTTAAGAACAAAATTATTAAAATATTTATATATGTTATATATAAAAGTGTATAGATACGTAAAACAATTATTACTGCAATGATTAAGACCATTGGGAGCTTGTTTGATATATCGTATAAGTAAACTCCAAACACTGGTGGCTGAGTTGAACACTCAAGACGAGATGGTCGATATGCTACTTTATCTCCATTCTCAAATATAGACATAAAGATAAATTAAGAGGTTGCCTAAAAGTATAATGTAAATGAATAAGGGGCCGAGACAAAAAAATCTCAGTTTGAAGTCGTATTCTCAGTATCAAATGCAGGGACTACCACACAGTTCCACGACAGAAACTATTAAGTAGTGATTATACCCCCTTCTACACAGTGATCCAAAAGCAAATCTTTACCAACATTCTGGAAAATAAAAACAGTATCAAAAAGGACATAGAACAAAGCAGCAAAATCCAATATCCTATTTTCATTTAATTTATTAAAAGCACTACTATTTTAGAAATCTTGAGGAGTACAGGAAAAGAGATAAACAGCAAGAAATTTTTCTCAGTCAATCACTGTTCTCACTCAAATTTTGAGCCATCAAGCCAGGTCATAGCCACAATTAGCAAACACACACTCTCCTCATCCTCATACAACTACTGCAGCCCCATAAAGAAGAAGCCCTTTTTGGTACTGTACATTGAAAATAATTCTCATTTACAATGCCACACGCAATAACCCTGTTTGCAACCGGGAAATTAATCTGAGGGGAATATATATTATGGTGGACAGCTAGAGAAGAAAGAGCATGACACATCAAACAGCTAGACATTCTGAAAGAGTCTCTTTCTAAACCTCATCTCAGTGGTGAATAAAAATAAATTTAGGAAGCTCTTCTATTCGTAGGTGGCGTGGTATTCATTTCTAGAGCAGAAAGTAAGAAGCACTTCCGGCAACAGTATCCACCCAAGATTAATAAGTTGTTTGCTGACAGAAAAGACTAAAAGAAAGGGAAGGGAGAAAACAGTATTAGGATATGTTTAAAGGTTTACAGTTTGACAGAAAGAAGAAAAAACAAGAATGTAAAGGCAAAGAGAAAAAATGAAATGCATGGATGATTTCAAGGAAAAAATAACAGGAGGAAAACTGGCAGCTTGTTATACTGTCAACAGACAACTCTAAAACATCCAGGCTGAAAGTCCAGTTGCTGTGCCATAGCACATGCTATCTATGCTCATATTTTGCATTTCCACTGAGGCCAGACTCCGGTTTAGTTTCCTAAACTTCATTTTAAAAACTCTTAGCTAAATTCAAACTGACTCCCAAAACTACCCAGTCCATCTGTAAGTAAAAATCTTTCTGCTCCCAGCCAGTGCTGAACCTCTAATGGTCAAAATGCACACTGGGAGAGAAAATACTCTGAGATGGAAGTGTCATTTATCCACTGTATTCCCACAGGATATAGTAAGAAACAAGCACACTAACAGCATCATTTTGTGACGGTGGTCTCAGTTCCACCACTGTCCTAGATACTTAATGCCTGTCTACCTAATTAAAGCAGCAGGTTAAGGTAGTAAAAAGAAAAAAAAAAAAAAAAAAAGAAAGAAAAAAGTCTATTTGCTCTGAACATTTTTGTGTTTGAGCTAATCTACAGAGAAGGTAAAGAATGCATTTTTAATTTAATATTGTGACCCTTAGAACCGTTAATTTCATTTTCTTAGAATTTTGAAGTTGAGAAAGATACAGTTATATCTTATAGAAACAATAATTTTAGGCAGGACTTTTTTTTCCTGTATTGAATGTAGTGTGAAGCATTGAAACTATTAGGTTACTTAGACCATCTTAATCTACAGAAATTTCAGAGAGTAAGCTCTTGATTCTAATTTCATTCTGCCAAGCCTTACCAGAGCTGAATTCTTTGTAGAGAAGCTGACTAGCAGGACTGTTAACTGATTTGTATATAATCTATTTATTCTTGACATTTTACCAGAAGAAATCAAAATGAATGCAAAAAATAAAAACTACCCTAAAAAACCCCCAAAAACAACATCAACAAAAAAAACCAACAAGAAAAACCTTTTCTATTGTGAAAATTTAGAAGCAAGCAGAATTAATAGCTGTGGACCTTGAGGGAAAACAGACTCTGGTGATGGAAAGATCAAAGACTACCGACCAAAGACCTTTATTGCCCAATAGCACTTAGTTTTATAGCTCTTCGTGCAAGCACACACAGCTACAATCATTGTCATTGGTTCAAGCCTTGCATTCACGCATTACATTAAACCTTGTCATTGGTTCTGTTCTATTAGCATGAGCTTCTCAAAACTCAGTCAACATCCACCTCTGTTTCTCACACTTTCTTTTTTGTTGTTTACTGTCCCTTCAAGGGCCATCTGTTCCTCACACTTTCTCTCTTGTTGTTTACTGTCCCTTCAAGGCCAGAGTGCTGTTTCATCAAGGTCGCTAAAGCTTGTATCTATTCCTACAAATAGCCAGAGTTGGGTCTTCCCTGTGCCCAAGTAAAATACTTAAGAAAACACTTCACAGACTTTCACAGTTCTGGAGTACTCTTCTTTTTCTTCAGGAATTACAGATATTTATAACTAAATTGTTGACAGAAGAAATCACCTAAGGAAGAAAATTCCCACCATAATTTGGGTTTAGCTTTAGATTCACTCTAAATCAGTGAGATTTTGGAGCTCTGCATACCATCTTTGAGTTCCAGTACTACAAAAGCACTCTATTTCAGTATCTCTAGAGTCACTTTTCCTTCAAATATAGCAACACAAGTCAGAAAATAAACCTGAAAATGCACATTTACTCTATGTACACAATATGTTGATACTGCAACAAGACAATGGCTTACTGTAGACAAATATCTATCAGCTGTCTCTGATGTGAAACAGCTCCATTTTGACCCAGTAGAATGGTTTTGTTTTGGTTTTAAAGTAAGTTCAAATGCCCTGAGGAACACAAAAGGCATAAATGTGGATATGCACAGAAATAGACTGCAAGAGCTGCTCCAGCCTTTGCTTTCAAGCTTCAAACCTTTTCAAGGAAAAAGATTTTTACACAGTTAAGTAGCATGTAAAGTCATTTCGGTTCATTGAATAATACCATTGTTCTCCATTTTCTCAAAGTGATCTCTCATCACTCTACCTCATCCAGAGTAGAACAATGGTAAGATTATCCACACTTCATTGTCTCCTAAGCACCAACATTTCTGATATCTCAGCAACTCAGTTAACCATTTTACTGCAAAACCTGCAAGGGTAAGAGCGTGCTCTTCGACTTGTCTAGGTTAATATTGTCGTCTCCCAAGTCAAAGATATTTTCATCCTTCAGACCAGGAGCTTGCAAAGCAGATTCCATAAAGAACAAAGTATTATGAAAAAAGGTCCCTGCATGACAGGGTGCCTTTGGAGCATGTTGATATTATCCTGTCTGACTCAAAATTAAACTAGTGTTCAATGTCCTGCTGAAGCCAGTCTTCTAATACCCAAATATATCTGCAGACATTCCACAGAACAATATTCTGCTGTGCTAAGAACAACTAGCAGCTTTTGTTACATCTAAAAAAATTTAAGACCTTTGTAATTAACAAGCCAATAGTGAAATAGTGAATTTTGGATCCTTCTTGCATATAATTAGATGACTTAAAGCATCATTTTACTATAAAGCCCTACTTGGTTTATTCATATCCTCCAGCTGAAATCAAGACATTAGGGACTGACTCAACCAATAATTGCAAACACTGCAACAGTCACGATCAAAGCAGCAGAAAAGAACTGGCCACAAAGTGGAGTAGTCAGAAACCTGACCAATGTGCTAAGTAATTTTGTACTTCTTATTACTAACTGTGTCAACATACCAATTCTGTAGGAACAGATTAATAGTTTTAGCCTTTTAATATAGCAAGTTAGCATTGGAGCACACTTGTCCAGCTGAAAGTGTGCAGAAGCTTACCTGTCATTAATTGAAAGGCAAATGGCCTTTCAGTTACTGAATGGTAAAAAAAATTCATAAGGGCAGTGCTACACAAATGGCAAATTACAGAACACAGGGTTGATACATTAGCTTGTTCCTAACTTTCAGTTAAAGTGAAACTTAAGAACTCTATTAATTGTATTTTTCACTCCTGTTTTCCCTGAAAACAATACTTTCCTCTCCAAGCTTTATATGCTGTAATTCATTTAAGAATTTTGTTACTCCCAAGTGTAAGGTGTTCTGTTTCTTGTTTTAAACCAGGCAATTCTCTCAATTCTTACTAAAAGTCTCAGAAAATCAGACAAGCTTAGTTTAAGATATATCAGAGTATGCATGCAAGCACACTAAAGTTTTTCTTGCTTTTGTCAGCAAAATACATCTCAATATTCAATTCACTCCATCCTGATAAAATAAGAAATTCACAATATCTCAAATCCTTCAGCTTCATGTGATGACCTGGTCAGTTCAAAATCAGATATTCACATGTTATTTCTACTTCTGTAAAGCTGATAATTATGCATGAGCTGAACATGAAACAGGTGGTGCCTGAATAATATAAAATAATATGTATTATTTTATTTTATTCTTTATTATTATATCAAATATTACATTGTTATCTTCAAAACCAACAATATTTAATTGTGATGCTAATATGTGCCAATATGAGGATATAAACTCATGTATATGGGAAAACATCTGAAAATAATGTATAAACCGCTATTATGTTGGTAGAGATTGTATCTAAAATAGATGTATATAAAGCATTTACCTTTTTTTGGCAAGAAATTAGGTAAACTCAAGTGCTTATAAATTTAAAATGCTCAGAATAACAAATTTTTTACTAAATCAGTACTCCCAGAAGGCATTTTCCCCTCTTTCTTCTTGCAAGATCTCACTTCTCTAGTCTATTACATAACAGATAAATGAGGCAGTCCAAGCAAAACTTAAATGGTGATTAAAAACAGAATGGCAAATATATACCTACAAATCAAAGAAAGCTGTGCCAAACTGTGCCAGACTAAGCTGTTGATAACAGCATGTTCTTTACAGGATGGGGCTTGAGAGTAATGTTCATTTAGTAAAGAGTTTTACTTACTTCAAATAACAGTATCATGACCACTCTGAAAATTGTGAAGGGGGGAGAGAGGAAGACAATGCAAGAATGTGACTCGAAAAGACATTACTTTCAGCAAAGGATAGCAAATATATTAATGCACACCTTTTGATTCTGAGGGATGTTGTAGGGTGACACTACTGAGAAGCTTTGAAAACAAGTTTTTAAAAATACATATATATGTAAAATTGGAATTTAGGCTTTTTTACTTCAAATGGGCCAGATATTTAGGGGATTAGTCAAGTTGAAGTTCAGAAAATTAAGCCTCTTATCTGGAAGCACAGGCTGCAACACAATGCACAATTGTAGCAAATGACATGGAAATGACATGGGCTCAGCTACTCAATAATCAAAGTAATGAATACCTGCTCGGTATCTCTTTTTGTTGCAGGAGGGTTTTCTTTCCCACTATCAACTTAGTTTACAGAAATACAAATATCATGTCCCCTCAGCAGTGCAGTCCACAGGAACAGTTTTACCGTTCTGATATCAAGTGACATAGTTATGTTTCTACTCTCAGGTCACCTCCTTTGTTCCCTTAAAATATGAGCTAAAAGATACAATAATGTTTCATTCATTTGTGCTTCACTTAGACCACAAGCTTCTTTTGTAGCCTAATGGTACAGATATGGGTTTTATCAGCAGCTTCTGCACAACATCATAGCTGCTGTTTTAAGCTCCTGTGTGAGCGTCTTTCCCCATGTGAATACAGGTTGATATTCACATAATATAAAGCTTCAATTATGTATAACCAACCGATGTATAAGGCTCAGATTCTCTTTCTAAATACTTCCCATATTGCTATATACAGAACTCTTCCATAGACTCCTTCAGTTTCTCAAATGTCTTACAGATATAATAGTCCTCCAAGGCCACTGACTTGGGCACATGGTTCACATTCTGAGATCACTACATCAGAGAAATTGTTCAACTGGTTCTTTATCTGTCCTCACAGAAATAGCAAGAAAAAAAATCAGCTTTACTGTGATCTAGCCATTGATCCCATAACAATTGTTCATCCATGTATGCTCTTTCCCTACTTTTCCCAGATTCCAAATTCAAGTGAACAAATACAGATCACCTGGAAGATTTATAATTCATTCATTTCCTGCTGCACAAGAGTCCACCAATTCACTCAAGGTCTTCCTCTGTACTAGCTGGAGCTGTGTCACAGTTATATCTGTTCATGCAATACAAATACTGCTCACCTCGACAAGCTCTTGAAGAATAATTAAATCCTGCTTTTTTCTTTTCCCCTCAAACACCAGGAAACATAATAAAACATGCCAAACACCGCATATAGCTCTACATAGTACCTTTTAATCCAGACTCTGAACTGCTAAATTTTGCTTTGATTCTCTCACTTTATAATATTTTATTGTAACATTTTCAATTCACTTTACCAATGGCAGAGCTAAGACATCACCAGGTATCAGCAATTTTATCTATTTTGTCATTGATTGATTATAGTCTCTCCAATATGAGCAGAACTTTATACCAAAAGCTAGCATAACTTGAACTGCAGTTGAGGTCAGACTCTCAAAACCCCATAGTTTTTGGTCCTCTAATATATGTGACATCATATTTTTATATTCATTTTATCAATATGGAATACACACTACATTTTTTCCCACGTCCATAGTAATTCCCTTCACTTCAATAATATTTTCTTTGCTGAGCTACCTGAACACTATTCAAACTCAAGTGTTTCAAAACCTGTCTCTTTTCAGTAATTCACCTTTTGGCTGTTTTCCGTCCTGTTGACACCCATTGGCTGTAAACACAGAGTATTTAAACCTACTTCAGTTCTGATTCGTATTTTAAGTGAATTGTTGTTCCAGTGGGACTTTTTAGAACTATATTCTTCTGCTTTAGATATTTATTTCATTAGTAATAATACATTTCATTGAGAAATAATTCAGAGACAAGAAATATGTATTTGCTACAGTATCTGGGTTTTTACTGATCATTTCGAGCCTCTGCAGAACAGAGCAGCTTCCAGATATCTTCTACAAGTTGCCTGTAGAGGTAAAATGACCAATTATTATGATTTTTTTTTTAATTAATAAAAGCTAATAAATAAGAGGTAGTGATGGTAGGCCTTCACAGAAGAGTAAAAAGCAAATGCTTTTGTATTTCACTGCTCAGGAGGAAATATATGGGTGAGGCTGCTGCCGCTGTGGAGAAAATTGGTTAGAAACAGCCTGCGTGCACACCATGTGCTGACACAGGACAATCCTTTTTCCTGTATATCGAATCTGGAGAATGACATTGACTCACAAGTGGTGAAGAAGTCAGGCAGTCACACAAGTTGTCTCCATGGAGAGCAAGTACAGATTTTATACTATGCCACGATCAAGATATATTTTAGAGACATAATTTTGAAAATTATTTCATTAAGTAATTTTTTTAAAAGTCTGATATCTTTGTCTGCAAATTGTATTCTCATAGCGTCTGAAATCCAAGTTTATGATCCTCAAGGGAAAAATTGGACACTAGTGCATCAAAGAAAGCCGTAAATACTGCTCAGAGTAGGTGTGGTACACATAGAAATGCCACTAAGACTTTGAACTATAATAAATAAATTATTAAAGTCTGTCACAAAAAGAACAGTTCCCTAGAGCTATAGTAACCTATTGATGAAGCATGATTCAATAGTCCTCATTCTTTTGTGCCACAAAGCAATTTGAAAAATACACTGTTTGGAGGAGAAAAAATACAGTTTCTCCTGAAACAACTTTTTGTTGAGAAGTACCTCTTTAGACATTCAGGCCATACATAACTGTACTCTAATTCAGTTTGATTTATAAGTGGAGCACAGGAAAGTAGCCAAAATCATCAAAATGTATATTAAATACTTCTCAGGTTTGTCACGTATCTATTAAAGTCATACATACTCTGAGATAGAATATATGACCTATTTTTGTAAATATTATCTAAGAAATCAATGATAACATTTAGTAGACATATATTACCATTTCTCTGTCTTAGTCTGTTCCCAAGTGCCATAACATGAAATTTAGACAGCTTTGGAGAAGAGGCTACTGTAAACATACACGGACTGAAAATGTAGTTGCCCTGACAACCAAAAGATCCGAGAACTCATTCCTTCAGGTTGCAATTCAGTTTATGAGCTTCCACATCTGTTTGCATAGGAATGAGGCTCCTGGGATTACATTTCTAGAGTAATGAGTGAGAAATTAGAGAACAATAGATATTACATAGATAATTTTGTGCTGTAATGAAAATGAGTCCTCTGATATTCATTGTCACAGACCACCCAGAATATCTGAGGACACCAGGATTCATAACCTGGTTAATCATCCAGCCTCTTCCGTACGTAGTCTTGACAGGAGCCAAGACTTGTACGAAAACCAAAGGGGATGCTTTCCTGCTTTGTACTAACAGAGGTTAATGGACTATTTTGTTAAACAGGACATAAGCATTCCCTTCTGTTAAGGAAGAATATAAGCCAGAGGGAAGAGAAAATATCATATATTAGATGGTGATCAGGAAAAAGCAGGCATTTCTGTTTTCTATTTCCAGGAATGACAGGTGCAAAAAAAAAAGTAATTTACTATATAATTTTATATCACTCTCAACATGAACAAAGTTACGTGTACTCTGTTGGCTTGGATGGAGGGAATTAATGTGGCAGGACACTTTTATTTCCTAATGCCTTCGCTGCAAATACGCAGTGTTTGCATTCCTTTACTATATGACTTTATACGGATGCTATCACTCCAGCAGGATTATCCAGTTCAACCCAACATTTACAGCTAAACCACATCAGCTAGCCTGCGATCAGTATGTTCAGGT
Source organism: Coracias cyanogaster (assembly GCA_033124195.1). Classification (NCBI taxonomy): domain Eukaryota; kingdom Metazoa; phylum Chordata; class Aves; order Coraciiformes; family Coraciidae; genus Coracias; species Coracias cyanogaster. The sequence goes on from JAVSBS010000284.1 coordinate 13,257, forward strand.
AGAAAGTGATTTTTCAAGACTTGTATTCAACCAATTTTACTCAAGACTTAGATGGTTCTACATTAGTTCAACTGAGACTATTGTTTTTGTCATTATTAAGATTATTATCATGCCTTAATTTTGTGGAAAAAACAATTTTTGAAGTGGTTGTGGGTTTTTTTTTGTTTCCAATATAACTTCATATTCTTTCACTAGGTAATGTGAATGCAAAAATGACTGTGTTATTGTTTCTTTTCCTACTAAATGTGTTCTACTTCCGTCTGAACACCTTTTTGTTGTAGATTTCTAATGCTCAGAAATGTGTAGTAGCTGTCCAGATGATATATAATCAGAGCTATGCAAAGAAACCGTCTTGGGAAGACAGGTATTCCTAAAAATCATCAGGTCTTGCTTTTTAATTACTTTTTTTCTTTTTTTAATATAATATATGACATTTTTCTAAGAGTTTTTTAAAAGTGAAGCTCAAAAACGTTCATAATACCTCTTATACAACTTCAGTAGCAAGTTTATTAACATGCACAGCCCTCAATGCATGCAACCTAAAAAAAAAGGAACCAAACTCAAAAAACCCTCCTAGTTTTACAGTCTTATAGATTTAAGGTTGTTTTTTAATTCACATAATAGCTTTTCCTTGGTTTTTCAGCTATTGCATGCTTAGACTGACTGAAAAGTTCCGACTTTTCAGAGCAAGAAATGTATTCAACCTTTAACTATCAATAACTGGGTAATTTTTTAGCTGAAACTCTGCCCTTAAACTCCTAATGTGAGCACTTCATCTATGATCCCTGATACCACTCTACTTGATGGTACTTGTAGAAGCTTTTTGTCATGCAGAAAATGCAGGTGCAGCCTTCCACATAAGTTTATACTCCACAGAGTTTATTTACCTGAAGCTGAATTCAAAGTGGCCTTTCTTTACACGGTCATTAATACAAATTAATTTTTTTGCAATGAGAAGTATAGCTTCCTCCTATATAGACTGCACATCAGTGCTAATAGACCCAAGCAAAAATGTGTTTATTTCACAACAGAACAAATATTTTGAAAATTTAAATACTTCACATCACACACTAAACTCCTCTGTACCTTCTCAGGATTTGAATATTCAGGACCTATTTCACAGCACAATATAACTCATGACAGTGTGTGAGGAAAAACTGAAAAATCCAAAAAGCTGCACTTAAACTGATCTTTGAGAAACAAGCTTCAAGACAAACAACATCATGTTGAAAGAAACCCTGATTTTTTTAATAGTTTCATAAATCCTTTACCTTCCTATTTTCATCCATCAGCAACTTCAAGTCTGTCTGGAAGTTTAATCCTCCCAGCATTTTGAAGCAGTTGCTTACTTCCCTTCATCACTGCCTCCTGTGAGAAAACCCTCTATCAGAAATCCCTTATTATCTTCCTCACACACAAACACTCTTTAAAGTACATTTCTTTATGCTGTGCAAAATAAGTAGCTAAACTGTAACCCTTCTAATTCCTATGGAAGAATAAGGCTACATAAGTTCAAACAATAGTGCCAAAGTATCTTTCAGTACAAAAGTGATGATTACCCAGGTTTCTCCCCAGGCAGCACTTCTAGCCAAGCCTAACTCCAAAAGTCTGTGATCTCACACGGAGCCCCCTTACCTGCATGTCACTTAGGTACTACTTTATAAGGTATAAAACCATAAAATCAAAACATAGGAAATGTTAACACCCTTATTTCTTATTTACCATCTTTGTTAATCCCATTTCTGGGCTACGCTATCCACAAGTGTAGGCAAACTTGAAGGAAAAAAATAATTCTTAATGGGGCCCTCCTTAAGGTACAGGAATTCTGTTACCTTATCATATTAAGTAACATACCTGGAAGAATAGTTCACATAGTCTGGGCTGAGTAAGAGTGCTTTCAAATATTATGTCTAAATCAGTATACGTGTCTCAAGATGCATAGGAGAAGGTCATCTTGTAAGACCAAATAAATTTTTAAAAGACTACTTTTCAATGCATAGACATTTCACTAAGTCTGAAACAGGAACATCTAATGCAAAATATAGATTAAGAAGAAGTGCTCAGAGCTCAATATTATTATATTAATTAATCTGAGATAAAAGATTATTGGTACCAGCAGGAAAGAGCAAAAATGCTAGTAAAGGGGCAGATTATAAGACTCTTCACATATTAGACATATGGACACACAGTTGCCTGGGAAACACTGAGGTCTAAATTGAAGGTGGTAAAAAAAAAATATTATAAAATCAGTAAGTGTTAGGACGGTAAGAAGTCCCCTCTAGGTGTTCCCTTGGCAGAAGTAGGGAAAGCATCTCAGGTCCCCCTGCCAACTTTGGAACCAAGTCCTACACAAGCATGGTTGGAATAAAAACATCTATTGTGCTGCTCCAAGTTGTATTTATCAGATAGAGCTGCTTAACAGAGACTCCTAAACCAGCCTGATCAAGAGGTTTGCTTAACTCTATAGTGCCTGTCCTTCTGCCTCTCAAATAATTCCCCTATATTGCCTCCATCCCCTCCCAAATACAGAGCATTACCCTGTTTCCACCTTCCCCAGAGGCCCCAGTTTGGTTGATTTTCTAGCATGAGCTCACATTTATTATATGGATAACCTGTTAATTTCTGTGTTGGTTATTAATTCTGTGAAGCTACCACCCTCCCATTCCGTTATTTACAGTATCCTGACATTTTCACGTCACCATGTTGTTAATGATGCCATAGGTCAGGGTGGGACATCTGCACAAACATCTCCTTTTGTAATCTGCAGCAACCTGAAACTCCTTTTGTTGTTACCTTGTTACTGGTGCCACAGGTCCAGGTTAGCCATCTGCATGCAAACTGCAATCCATAACTCAGGTGAATTCCTGAATTTTAGTAGCAAATAAAGGCAGGACTTTAAGTGCCAAGGCTCACTTCTTTGTATATGTCCCTTGAAAGCTGTGATTTAAAGGTCAGCAATGGATGAGGTGTTTGTGAAAAATGCTTACTTATTGACAAGTGGGTGTTCTGAACATCATTAGTAGCCTTATGCAGGTGATGTCAACAGATTAAGCACCTCAGTATAGCCATTCCAGCTTATTTTTATTTTCATTTTCAAAAAAAATTGAGCTTGCTTGGTCTTGCAGAAAACTTCTTTTCATTTTTCTGCTTAAATGCAGCTTCCTTAGACATATGGCGTACAAAGATCCATCTAATGCAAAGAGATCCACCCACATCATGTTGAACACAAAACATGCCAAGCAATGTTGTTTTACAAGCTTTGGATCTAAATTTTATGGTGGTTGCTAATATTTTGTTGACTGAGAACAACCTACCTTAAATTTTTCTTCAAATTATTTCATTCAACTGCTGATAACCTTTTGTATTACAAACTAAGAGAATCTTATTATTATTTAGAGAGCAAGGTTTATATAGAGTTTTGATTTTTATACCCACTTTTTAATCAGCAGTCATTTTTATCATCTATCCCCACACTCCACCACCATGTGGATGCAAATCTCTGATTGGAGTTAGAATTAACACCTTCAAAAAAATTTGATTAAAAAAACCCAAACAAATCAAAATACAATAAGTGAACATCTTTTTAGATTTCTGAAAGATTCATATTGCACTCACCTAGAATAAGAATAAAATCTCTTTGGCAAGCCAACCTCAGTACCTGCTTAGATCTTTTTTGCTGCCAATTCTCATTACTGTTTGTTTAAATAGTTTAATAATTCCACAGAATATAAATATATTATCCGTTCAATGTCCGAAAAATATTTTCAAAGTGCAATTTAGCCAAAACTTGTGAGAAATAACGTTATTTCCATCCATTTTACTAATTCTCTCCATACTGAAAAGCAATGTATAACATGCTAAGTAATGGTTATAGAGCTTTCCTTTTTACATCTTTCAATTTGTTCCATTTGGTTAGTAGCAGGAAGTTGTTATATCCTATAGGTCTGACCACTAGAAAGTGTCCATAAATAGTTCCCAGTCAGGATTTCCATTATTTTTATTACTTTATTGTTTTAACTGTGGTTGATGGGAGGTACCAGTCAACTGCAGTTGTCACTCCCAGGTAAGAAAAAGAATTATTTGCACAAAGACACCTGCCAAAAGCTACACAAGTTGACATAACAGCTAGTATTGCTGCAGTGACTTTTTATATGTGAGTAAATGAATTTATTCTTTCAAAGTATATCTTCAGCTCCTTGAATATATATTTTGTTCAAGTTTCAAGACCTAAGACATGGGATAATATTAGGACCCAAACTTTGTTATCTTTCCTGTTCTTCTTACTCAAGAATAGTGAAGGTGATGCAAATGAAATTCACCAAATAAATGCCTACAAAGAACATTGGTGTTCTAGATGTCTCATCACTAAATTCTGGAACTCTCAAAGGAGCAGTGTCTGGCATAAGATATTAGTCTCCAAAAATCCTAAAACTAGAACATTTTCATTACTGCGCACAATTTTCCAAAACACACAGAGTGCATGAAAAGGATAAAGTATCTGCCTATTTATTCATCTTGTAAAAGTGGGGCTCAAGCTCTTAATTTACTTTTTCTAATAAGCTTTTTTTGTTGGATAGTTTTTGGATAGCTTTATTAGATTCCTTCCGTCTACCCTCTCTTATCCTGTTAGAGTCCAATACTCTCTGACCAGGTTCTTTTAGATATTCCATGAATGGAGGGTGTAATGCTTAACATCAATTTTACCTGTTTGAAGACAGTAGATGTTACATGGGATTTTTGCTTTAGCAGAATGAGACAAGATATACTGAAAGCAAAAGATATTCTTAGCAAAAATAGAAATTGCAGTAGACAGTTCAATCACAATACTAATGTGGTCCCCATTGCCAGTCTCTGTAATAAACTCACCATCATGACGCTCTACGTCTCCAGTCACTGGGAAGTCACGCAGGCCCATTGCTGTCTTTCGAATTCTTTTGTTAGTTTTTAAATTTTTATACACTATGTGGGGTTGAGCCATGTATTCACTTCCTTCATGCTGGTCTGGTTAATTCAGGGAGATATTCACACCGTTTTAATGAACTCAGGGAGAAGCATTTACACCACCAGGCCTCCCTCTGGTCCCAGTTGTTTTGAGATACAGTCAGCTTTGGTTTAACAGCTGTGGTCAGTCATACCCTGTATTATTCCCTGAGCTTCAGGGGCACATCCTTCTTGTCCTCTGAGCTTTCTTCGATTGAAGGGGTTTATTCAGGGAGTCACAGTCTACCCCTAGGGTTCACACATGGTTTTTTACACCTCCGCTTGCCTTAATAGACACTTTTTTACTTTGCTAAATGTTGTAATGATAATGTGCATTATATAAACATTTGCTTGTTTAGTGTACTGCAATGTTGCTTATGTGTTGTTAAAAGGCAGGAAGGAAGCTGCCTGTTAGCTTTGCTCTACCTGCTGTGCTCTGGACTGGACTGAAACCTCTGTAAAAGGAGGAGACGGTAGCTTGCTTGAGATCAGCTGCACACAGGTAACTGCAAGGTGTTTTGAGAGAACATATTGAGGAAGCAGGGAGAGAATAAAGAGATGGTGTCCTTCCAAGTAAGAAGGGCATGTAGCAGTAGCAGAGGTTTTTATAATTTATAGAGACTTTCTTGTAACATTTCCTCCAGTGTAGCTTTTATACACTTTTACTTTAGTATACAAGAATCTAACCATTGCTGTCCAGTTTCCACAGGCAGTGTTTCTAACAACGTTGCATAGGCAACGAGTCCTTCATCTTTCCATTCTCAAGTTACAAGATCTTTGACCTAGCAGCATACCCAGGCCTTGAGAAAATGTTTGACTGATTCTGGATACTTATATCAAAGCTGATGAGTATAAAAACAAGCCTATAACATCATACTGGGCAGTCAGACAATCATCCCTAGTGTCTGTGGAGTTGTCTCCTGTGCGTACCTGTAATATTTTTCTTTGAGCTCTACATAGATGAGTTTCTCAAGGCTTTCATTTTGGAAGCTTCCTTGCTCTGGGTGGAATTTTGCTTCACAGCTTCAGAAAAACACATGGAGCATGTCTAGTAACTACCAACCACTCTACACATTCTGGCTCCTTCTAGCTAAAAAAATGCCTTCCTTGTGCATTCTTTATCTCTGAGTCAGCAAACCTCACCACGTTGTGCACAGGAAACTAGTCTCTGACATTTCATTCAGTTCTAAATACTTTGAAATTGAAAGGAGAAATAATATTTACTTTTTTTTTGCACATATTCTTATTCTGCCACCATAGAAGAGTCGTATTTATTAATCTGCAGCATTCAACAGCATATCCCAAGTCTTATGTGCATTTTGGATTATGGATATAATTAATGGCTTTTTCAAAAGAAACTACATGCTTCTGTACTATAAAGCCTAAAGTGTCGTTTTTTTCAGAACACAGATAGTAAATTTAAAAATTGCTACATTGTTATTAGTTTTAACTATCTGGCCAAATGCTCACTGTCATAGCTATTAATCAAGGTAGGAAGAACTGCACTGTACAATCGCACAAGAGTCAGTATGGGTGAAATATTTACCTTATTGTTATTTTTGCCTCAAATTCTGCAAGTGACAAATACACACTATGTCTAAGTTATTTTAGGGTCTTGATAGCATCCCATTCCCAATTGGGAATTAGTTGACCAACTGATCTATTTTGTGGATCATCACTATGCATAATGCTTTCAATGCACCACTATCAAAACAATGCAAAATCCCAGGACCACAGGCTGTAAATGCCACCTGATGAGGCAGGAAAGGGAATACAAGATTCAATCTAGCTGCATACAACCCTGAAAAAAAGACAGGAACTGTATTAGAAAGCCAAGAGTATGTGTTTTCTCTTTTTCTTGGGGGGGGGGGGGGGGGGGGGGGGGGGGGGGGGGGGGGGGGGGGGGGGGGGGGGGGGGGGGGGGGGGGG
>JAVSBS010000284.1:20265-36910 GCA_033124195.1 Coracias cyanogaster
TTTTGCTTCCCCCCCCCCCCCCCCCCCCATCTTAATAAAACACCATCTGCACGAAAGCTTCAACGTTACAGAGATTATTTCTAAAGGGACAAGAATACTGCATACACTGGCAGAAGAAAAATATAAAATAACACCTGGAACTTTATAACCCACTCAGGTACATGGTTTGAAGCAGTCCAATGGAGGCAACCTCCCCAGAAAGAGAGGCAATAAAACTAAAAGGCAAAAATGAAAATATGCAGCAGAAAAGCATGAGGAAAAAAAATGCAGCTATGTTTTGCTACTTCCATAATAAAAATTGTAAATTCCTGCATGCATATATTCTAAAACATGCTGCAGTAATAAAGGATAACTTGAAAGAAAAAATATAAAGATATTGATAAACCAAAAGCAGGAACTTAGTGGAGCAGTTCAAGGAATTTTGTTGTCTTCACAATTCTTTGAGGTTTTTTTTAAGAAAAAGTTACCTGGTCCTTTGTTTATACTGCTAGTGATCTTTTTTCTCAAATTTAAAAGTCACAAAAAGAGGCTTTTACTCCATTCCCTTTACAAAACACAAAACCTGCCCATTTACCTGTATTCTAATATAAATATGCCTTTTTCTGTTCACAGCTTCTAAACTAGTTAAAGACTAGTATTAAAAAAGTTTCAGAAATAAAACAGACAATTTTCCAAACAAACTAGGGGATTTATTTGCATAGCTATCCAAAGCTCTGTATCATCATGACAAAATAATTTTTTGCTGTCAAAGACAATGATGTTTGTATTTTTTTCATGTACACAGAACTGTTTTACTTACTAGAAATCTCTGCTTCACTCAGAATTATTTCAAGAAATAAACAAAAGTTCTTTCCAGAAATCAAATTGTCTTCACTATAAGTTGTCACAAATAGGTATATTACACATATATAATTACTGCTGCAGAGCTTAATTAGTTATCTATGTCATGATAGCAATCCCCTCTGGGAAGAAAGGACTGTTATTTCAGAAAAAGAGAAGTGAAACTATAGACTTTGATACTTCAACCACTTTATCTGAGAACAAATGAGCTAGACCTTCTCTCAGATCTCACTGTTACAAGGATTTGCCTATAATAATACTACTAGAAATAAAATTTCAATGAGTTTTTAATACAAATTTGGTTTTTTACTTTCAATGTATTGTGGTTTAGACCCAGCTGGGAGCTGAGCACCATGTGGCCACTCACTCAGCCCCACCTCACCCCCACCCCGATGGAATAAGTTTGTTACTGAAAGAGTGTTTAGCTATTGGAACAGGCTGCCCAGGAAAGTGGTGGAGTCATCATCCCTGGAGGTGTTCAAAAAACAGGTAGCTGTGGTGCTTCAAGAGGTCCAGATGATCCTAGAGGTCTTTTCCAACCTGAATGATTCTATAATTCTATGATGGGAAGAAGAATCATGGAATTGTTTGGAAGAGACCTTAAAATAATCTAGTTCCAAACCCCCTGCCATGGACAGGGACACCTCCCACTACAACAGGTTGTGTAAAGCCCTATCCAACCTGACCTTGCATCTTTCTTCTCCCAGTCCCTGCCTTTGCCTTCTGCAACCTGGACGGTGTGGCTAGAGCCCTTGCCTGTGAAGACTGAGGCAAAGAAGGTGTTTAGTACCTCAGCCTTCTCCATTTCCCTCATGGCCAGATCTTCTGTTTCCTTCTGTAGAGGGCCCACATCTTCCCTAGCCTTCCTTTTATTACTGACATATGTGTAGAGGTTTTTCTTGTTACCCTTGATGTCCCTGGCCAGATTTAATTCCATCTAGGCTTTAGCTTTCCTAACCTAATCCCTGGCTGCTTGGACAACTTCTTTGTATTCCTCCCAGAATAGGGAAAAAAAAGGCAAAACCCCATGGGTTAAGATAAGCAGAATTTGACATAACAACACATGGAGAGAAGAAACAACAGCAGCCATATCAATAATATTAATGAAACAATATATAAAATGAGTGATATAAAATGCACCAATGGTCTAGAGCTACACCAAGGTGCACCCTGCCTGGCCTGTTCTCTGCCCTTATATAGCAGGGGTGACATCAGTAAGGTATCAGATATCCCAATGGCTGGTTTGGTTATCTATCTTGGCAGAGGCCGGGAATTAACTGGTGAAAATTAACTGTATCTTAGCCAAACCCAGACACACTGACACAGTAAGCAAATCTGAAACTCAAATATTAAACTGAATTGGAGGAATGACCAAATGAGCACGTGAGCATTCTGTACATAAAAGCTGCCCAAACATTGAATCATTTATTTGTCTTATTCATAGACTCTTTCTCCTAGACTATGAATCAAAGTTTTTTTCATCCCAGCTATCAAAGACTTGGTTTTACGTCTGTAAGAATGCCAGTAATTTTTTGTTGAATTTTTGTTTGACAGCATTTTCATAGCATTAAGAACTATGTTACACATTCAACGATATTGTGTTTCACAACAATATTTAGTGATTTGTGATTTCTTATGTGCTTTCCATGTTTCCACAAAGCTTTTATTCAGTACATAATGGGCACACGCAACCTACAGTTTGTTTCATTAGGTCAGTAGCTAGTTCAGTGACAGTATTCCACTAAAAACAGGATGTATCAATGTCAAATTGTTAGACTGGAAACAAGCCTGAAGATACCTAGAGAGAATCTACTGCACTACATCTGGATAATTGCTCTATTGAGAAGAGTTATTTGACAACACTTTGATATGATGATTGCTGAAAACAACTCAAAGTTATTAAGCAGAACAAACAACAGCCAACTCTCCATGGGACAGGGCTTTTTTTTTTTCTTTGTATTGTTTTCCCCTATTCTGCAGACATGGGAAAAGAAGCCACAACTTCCCAGATGGAATACATGGCATGCAGAAGAGAAAAAATCTGCTTGATATAGGTTTTGTTTATGTATACAAGGCAGACATCTATCTTGGCATGGGCATGGTTAATTTTACATGTATTAAGAACTTGTAGGAAAGAAGCAGAATGGACTCTGACTAGTTTTATAAATGCTGGCAAATGTCAGTTTTATAGCAAGACAGATAGAGATTCACAAAGCATACAAATCAGAATAAAACAAAACTCTCCCTACAGCAACGACATCCTTTACTGAAGGAAGTAGATTAGTTCTAATTTTCCTTCAGTATTTTAGAAAGTAAGTTTGAATGGAAGGAAAGTTGAAATTCTTTCTTTTGTCTTACTGATTTTTTTTTTTAAGTTTTCAACATTTTTTTTTTAAGAAGGGAAAGATTGATCCATGTAGGATCTTACTAGCACAGGGGCAAAAATGTGCATGCATGATTCAAACTGGTTTCTTCCACTGCCAAAAAATATTAGATTCTTCATTCTCCCACTTCCCCAAAAGATCCCCCAGCCATCAAACTAGATCGTACTCCTTTTACCCATCAGATATAAAAATTTTATGAGACAAGGCAGAAATCTAACAAGGACACATTGAGAGAAATCCACTACAAAACCAACAGAGCAAAAGCCAAGACAAACAGAAGTATTCTTGCAGTCAGGATACTCTTTTAAGAAGAGGTATATTGCTACCTATAGAACAAGAAGGAAATGGAAATTAAATCTCCCACATCCCACATATATTAATGTTACAATTTCTGAGAACTTAAGTAAGAAGTAGCACAAGGTCTCCAAAAACATTTTTGCTCATATTCAAAACCTTTTAGAAAATTCATTCCTATCTTACATTCAGTTTTAGGATGACAGAAAACTCGTGTCCTAGCAGAACTATCACTTACTACAGTGTAATTGCTCATGTCCATTCTAGAGCTTATTCCCACCTCTCACCATCAACACTACTAAACAGAAGCACAAAAAGACATGACAAGAACCAAAATAGTATTCTATTGACACCAAAATTCTACTAATTCTAGAGATCTATGTTCAGTGATGATAATGGATTTAAAAGTGGAAATAATATTTCCAACTAGGTAAAAACTGCATAAAGTTTTTAATCCTCTGTCTTGCAACATGTCCATCATTTTAAGTTTTTTACACAATGGGTAATAGATGTAAATATAGAACAAGTTTGTTAGTCACACTGCTATGAATTTTTTTAAAAAGTGTTTAGATCATAGAATGACAGTAATACTGATGTCACTGAATGGGATTTTGAATTCTATTTCGGTTAACAATACTAATTTTGGAATATCAGCTATACTTGTGTTTGACTAATAGAAGCTTGTTATTAGTATAACAGTGCAAATATTTAATGAAATAGAATGCTTTCTATTTTCTATAACAGTTTATTCCAGCTCCTTTTACAGTAGGATACATGGTGTCCATCTTTACTGTAGGACAGTTAACCTAAAATCCAAACCTAAACATCCAGATCAAAATGCAGTCTAGAAACTGCAATACAGTTCCAAAGAAGGCTGAATCTTACCCGTTTAGAAATGAATGCTCAGTGAAATATTAATTTCCGTTTAAAATTCAACTAGAAACACTACAATTTTTTTTAGACTGTGATGTAATCAACTGAAAACAACTTTTTTCTTCTCCAAGAACTATAGTTTCGTATTTCTAGAAGATTCTTACAGAGTCATGAAACAACTTCAAAAGCATTCCACATGACTGGTAGTTCAACACTTTGCAAGGGATTATTCCTCTAGTTGTCCATCTTTGTTCTCACACAATCTCACTTTTTTAAATGCAAAGCTTCACAAACAGAGTCAAGGAAATCACCACAGGCAAAAGCTGTTCGACTTCAGAAAATAACACTTTAAGTCAATTTGACAGGAAGTTCCAGCACTTCCTGGCATAAATTGTCAAATAGATCCAACATGATATTACTCTTGGAAAATTTTAATTTTGGCCATATTTAAGTTAAATATTACTGATTCTAGTTTTGAAACTTAATTGGCAATCACACAACACACAAGGGACTACTGCAGATATGTTGTGAGTGCTAAGACCACTTCTGATATTCCTGTCAACGGAAAATCAGAGAACACAAAATCAGTATACAAATGTTGTTAGAAAAGACGAGAAAACAAAAAAAAAACAAAAACAAACAAAGAAACAACATCATTAACCCAGGTTCCATAGGGTAGCTTCCTGCTTATTTGATGAATTCACTTGAATCTCAAAATCAATACCAAAAATAAAGAAAAAATAAAGAAAATAATATATTTTAAAATGAATAACGTGGAAGTCTTGTATAAAAGATATTAGTCTTAAGTGGCTAACAGTGAACGTTTTTATTTCTGTGAAGTTGCACTAGGACCTCAAAATCTGTTCTATTGGTCAGATATTACTAACTCTTCACACACTAAATGCTACAATTTACAACCAAAGATTGTTTCTCTCCTACTGGCGAAATATAATCTCCACCTCAACAAAGTATGGTGAATCATCATCTGCGTTCGTTCATAGAAGTTGCTATTTAAGCAAGAACCTAAAGTTATTTTTAGATTTGATAAGGTATCAATTACAAGGAATGTTATAAAGAAGACAACCACAACTAAGTTATTCTATGTCTTTTCTTTGTAACCTCCTCCAAGATTCGCAACATGAACAGAGAAGGCAGCATGCCAGTTGGTAGCCAGCTTTCCAGCTTTCCTTATGTACATTTTATTATTGCTGTTATAACAGCAATCAAAGGCTTTGTCAGTGTGAGTATGTTCACATCTAAAACAACTTCTTGGTGTTCCCATCTACGATGTGTCTATAGATATATAGATATATCTTGGCAATGGAGAGATTCAATACAGATGGACTGACACCCAGTTACTTCCACAAGGTATTTTTAAGTTATTTCTAGAACAGCTGTGAAAAGCTGGATTCCTTGAGTCAGACATAGGCCATGACTACAAGTGCCAGGGTATTTTACCAAATAAACTGCCCAGAATGTGGTACAATAACAAATAAGGGAAGAGTATGGAGAAAAAGGGATATTGTCCTTTGTTAAGCCGCAGAGAGCAAAAAACATTGATAAAGGAGGAGACAGTATAATTAAATCTCAAAAAGTAAACAGGAAATTACGTTAATCCAGTTCCTTGGGGTATTACAGGAACAGACTGTCCAGAAGGGTTGCGGAGCCTCCTTCTCTGGAGACTTTCAAAATCCACCTCTATGCGATCCTGTGTAACATGTTCTAGTTGAACATTCTTTGGAATTGGGGTTGGACTAGGTGATCTCCAGATGTCCCTTCCAACCCCTACCATGTTGTGATTCTGTGATCAATAGTGAAGGGGAAGAGATTTTGAGAGAGACATCTACATTACTACAAAAATATATCTACATCTTCATTATGCACTATTATCTGGTCATATCTCAGGATACACGTCCCAGCAATATATAATACTTTCAACACGCAGTTCCTCATAGGAATCTGTTATTCCCTATGGACTTTAGGTCTTTATTATGTATCCCAGTGTCCCTCATATCTTGTTAACTGGAGATATTTGGCCATCACTGTTTAATGTGTTTTATCTGCACTCTGCCCTTATTCATTCCAAATTGAGGTTAAGACATGAGTGAACTGGTTTTGTTGGTGAAGTGTGAATGCAAAAAATGTACTTTCTGAAACTGAAAGTGATGTCACAAGCATCATTATCTGAATTGTAGAAGCTACTAGGGCTTGAAGTGTTACATCTATAGCAAATATTCATGATGAAATCATAACATTTTATGATAGTGTTTTGTACTGGAAAGTGATTAGTAATTAGTGTGGGACAACAAGCATAAAAGAGTAGCAGCATCTAAAACTCACTACTTAACAATTGCCACATGAAAAAAAGATACTTTTAGGCCTTTCAAAGTCCTTTTCTATGTTTTACTATTGTATTGATGGAAGCCTGAACTGATCAATGGTGTGGCTGACTCACACTCACCAACATTATGACTGACATAAATAGTAAAGCTGAAATAACAGTTGATTTTCCAGCACATAGGCTTTCCAAGCTATCCAGGAACCAATACCACTTACTTTCACACACTTTGCACATTAGTGGGAACAAGTGAACATCAAGTTCAAAAAGTGCCACTCCATTCTTCTAAAATTTGTGACTGACCAGAAGGAGGCTTGTTGAAAAAAGTTCCATATAGAAAAAATAAACATCATAGTTGCAATGAAATTTAGCAGCTATCTATTTAGACAAAGACAGTCCTCATTCTGACCTGAAGAATTGCCTTAAGAAATGGTTTTCTTATCTCAGTAGAGTAAAACCTACTGTTAGGGAGTCAGGCAAAAGGTATGCTGTACCATGACCAGCAGCAGCAGAGACCAATGGAAGAATTTTCACATTGCCCTAGGATGAAACAGTTACCACTACATAGCTGTCCTTTCTCCTTTATGGGCTGAAACTTCTCTAAAGCAGTCTGCAGGATGATTTTTTTCCTTTTAGGATGGGCATCTGAGGTAAAAACATCTGTATTCATATGGAGTGATTCACTATTTTTTCTCAGCCTTTCATATTTCATTCTCTACATCAAGACTTCACTTGAAAATGAACACATAAAAGCTTCTAAAAGTTTACTTTTTACTTTTTTTTTTTTCACGACACATTGAGTAGTTTCTGCCAAAACTGAGGCTTTCAGCCTGGATATTCAGTTTGACATCTACAGAGTTATCCAGGTCCTTTTCAGCAGGGGTATTTTTCAGCCAGTCTGTTCCCAGCCTGTAATGCATGGATTATTCTGCACCTGATATAGACTCTTGCATTTCTTCTGTGCTGAAATTAACAGTTTTCTGTTGGCCCAACCCTCACATTTCCCAGGGTCTCTCAGGATATTTTGTATGTTGGTCATTTCACCCTATTTTCTGTAGTCCACAGATCTGATAAAAGTGTAGTCTGTCCCATGATCCAGGTCAGTGACAAAGATACTCAAATAAACTGAGCCTCAGTATTGACCCCCAGAGCGTCCTGCTTACCAGCAACCAAATAGAGGTTCATCCATTTTTTCCTATATTTTAAACATGAAGATCCAGCCAATGTTCAGTCCACTTAATTATCCATATTTCCAGTCCATTTTTCACAAGCTTCCAAGTGAAAATACCATGGCAGATGGTGTAAAAATTCTAACTAAAATTAAGGTATATTGCATGCACCACTCTTTCTGCTTCCCCTTCCTCATTTCGATGTAGAAAGCAATTACGTCAAGCATGATTTAGCCTTCATAAGTCCGTGCTGACTATCTGTTTGCTCAGACAGCCAAAATTTAGACAGATATTAACGGGATGTGAAACTATTTTGTGCAGAAACCTAGTAAAACCAGGATGAGTTTGCCACTCATTGCCAAGGAGTGGACAATCCAGACAGGTTCTAAACACTGAGAAGAGACTAAACCATGAAATTTCTAATGGGCTTGTGGGATGTGACTATTAATACAGGATTGTTAAAATATATATTACCTGAGAGAATACTTCAATACTAATTAAGTTTTATAGCACACCATAATTCCAATGACTCATGTCTCAGTTATAAGTATAGCATTTGCTAGCACAAGTACTTACTCATGCTAACTCTATCACTCAGCTTAGAATCAGAAATCATTTACCACTACCATTGATTATAAGGTTAATTCCATCCTTTCACCCTAAAACTCTCTTTTAAAACCCAGTTTCACACACATGGCTGTATGGGAGGAAAGTTTTTCCAGACAAGCATCCTAGATGCCATTTCCAGATAAAATTATGTCATACAATTGCATTTATATTCTTCCACATGAAAAGCTATTTTTGCCTTAAACCAGGTAGTCTACCCTGTAAGACTACCATTTCTCCTATAACAGTGAAGTTAATGAGCAACAATTAGAAAGCAGCTGTTCAAGTATAGCTTTAGCAAGCTTCCTGACTTTGAACACAAAACATGGTACCTTATGCTGCTCCATGGACTGTTCAGAAATTTTGCTCTGATTTTACAGTGCAGGCCCTGGAGCATTTTCATTTTTTGCAGTGTTCCATAGGTGAGACTGCATATGGCCAGGATTACATCATAGGACAAAGTGATCTCCCTGGTAACTGCAGATATTGAATTCTTTTCCAAACAGCTTACCTATTACTCTGATTATGCACACATTTCTCTACAACCCATTGGTATAGCTCTCTGGTAGCTCACAGAGGAGCTACTATTTTGCTTATTGGTAGACCCGAGCAAAATCTGGAAGTGATCCCTTTGAAAAAAGGATGACAGCTTTCAGAGCGGAAACATGAAGCAAAGTGAGAAAGAACAGAACAAAGGATTGCAGTGTAGGAAAACTACATTAATACAAAACAAATACACTCTTTTTCTAAGGGGAAAGAAAACAATTGAAATAAATTCTGTATTTTTCTCACTCTAGAACAGTAGCAGAGATTCACTGTACTGTGACCAGATGTAGAAAAGAACAATCATGCATCAAACCTTCAGCACAGAGTTAAAATCTCTTAGTCTTCAGATATGAGCAAAATGGGTTTAAGTGACTACATGGCAAGGTCAGCCAGGTCAGAGCACACATAACAGAAAAAGCAACAGAACAGAAGTATGTTGAGTTCCATAAGGAAAACTTGTAACATTTAGACAATAAAGGGCCTTGTGGCGGAAGCTTAGTTTTGACAGTCTTTTGCTTGAATAATTTTAAGACTTTCAGACATTTTTTTGGTTGCCAGAGGAAAGAAACCACAAGAATTTTGACAAGATCAATTTCCAACACGAACAGAAAACTTTGCAGAATGGATTCTGGGAGCTTAGGGAAGCAAGAAAACATTATATTTAAGAGGTATTTGAACATTCAATCTTCTAGAATATCTCAAAATGAACAACCACATTCATTTTTCTAATCTTCCTTGCTAAGGATTTAAATATATAGTTTTACTGAGAAGGACTTTGGCTTCCAGTTGCAACGATGTTACAAGATGTTCCTATGAACAGGCTGTTCGAAAAAGAAAAAAAAAAATAGAAAAAGTGAAAAAAAAAAAGGAAGAAAGAGAGAGAGGTGTAAAAGGAGTAGAGGGATGAAGAGCAACAAATAAAACTCACGTAAGAGAGATGATTAAAAGCTCTGAGACAAAAAATAGCCCAGAGTTGGAAAAGACCTTTCTAATTTTTGTGTTCTTTTCAAAGCCCAAGAAGTGAATAAAAATCTAAGTGGAAGAGTGGAAGGGAAATGAAAAATTTTGTCTTTTTCTTGGTAGAAAGATACAGTCTCCAGCAAAGAGCTGTATGCTGCACTTCATTCTGAAGAAGAAAATTACATGCATTCTACCATCTGATAAAAGTAGTGATGACTTGATCACGAAACACACTGTATCAAATTGTTAGTCTGGCAACTGTTAGTTAGACATTCGGATTTACATTTGTTACCTTTAGCAGAGACACCAAATTACACTGGCAAATCAGATAGATAGCAGAAAATACCATTAAAAATTCAACAGTGATGGTGACAATGTTTACAAATTTAGGCAATAATAATGGAATCAATTGCTTTACTGATGCTCAAGCACGTATTTAATATAATTGCCACTGTTTACATCAGCATTAGTCCACTAAATTTTCTAACAATTAATAATAAAAATACAGTATTCAAATAAGTGCTTTTATTTCAAATTTTCAAAAGGAGAATTAGGCTGAACTAGATTCTCAAATAGAACATGTACTTTTGGAATTTTTTTCTCCCAAATAACTGAGACAACTTCCTCCCTCCATATCTCAATCTCTTTTCTCCTTTCTCAAAGCTCTTTCCAAAAAATAAACAAACTAATGGGAAAAACTTAACGAGGAAAAATATATAATGTTCCTTAAGAGCTCCCTCTATACTCGCTAACAGAACATGTTCTGTTGTAATAGACTTTGGAAAAGGGACTTACATTGAGTTTTGTGGAAGAGATAAGAGCATTGTTTCCTAGATGTGACCACATTGTTCTAGCCTGCTTTCACAGAAATTACAAGTGATCATGATATGCAAGTACATCTTTGTATCATATCCCATTCAATTATATTTGAACAATTTCTTACAATAATATCTCACAAGTACATTTCTCAGCAGAAATCCACTGAAATTATAGCTCAGAAGAATTATTAACATTCCAGATACTTCTTCAGAGCAACTGCAAGGTGTATCAGCACAGACTTACATGTCAGAAACATGTGCTGTAGTCACAATAGCCCTTTTCATACTTCATTGCCATACAAAGGACTTGGACATTAATTTGGAAAAGTCACTTTATAAACATGGGTTTAGGATGACTTCAGCTTTCAAGTTCATTACAAGTATGAATGACACAAGAATCTGAATGATTTAATCCTCTGTTCTGATATTTAGCCATTACAAAAAACATAACTACTTAACTAGCAAAAATTTGCATGCCTACTCCTTTTTAGAGACTACAGTGGTAGGATGGAACAGGACAAGACATTTTTATTAATCTTTCATTAGAACTCTTTTTATTGTACATGTAGGTTCCTTATTCTCATTTCCACTTACCTTCATTGTAACAAGCCATTTTTTTCTGCTAATTAAAAAAAATTCTTAAGACATAGAACAGGAACTTTTGAACAGTGATTTCTTTTTAACACAGAAATGTCTTATTTGTTAACATATTTGTATTTTCATTGAGGACACTGTTAAAGATGATTTTCCCATAAACAAATATTTTTGAGAGTTATATAGGTGATTATACTTTTTCTTAATTAAGAGAAAGTTACAGATGAAGAGTATGAATGCCTTTTTCCATACTACTTAATACTGGTATGTTCCCAGCTGGAGTACTGTGCCCAGTTCTGTACATCATACGGAAAAAAAGGACACATAAGAAAGAATTCAAAATTTTTAAATTATCAGAAAAAGTTAAAACATGACACAAAGCAAATATCTTCTATAGGTAGCAAGACAAGAGACAGTCAAGATTAGATGTTAGTTCTTCAGGCTTTGAAGTAAATTGCTATAAACACACACAGTAGCCACAGTAAAGAATATGGAGCACTGAAATAAGTTCCTGGGAAACAGATAACATTGTCTGCAAATGCTAGAGCTTTTATAACATAATAGATAACATCTGCTAGGAATATTGAGGTAGTTGACACATCTTTAAGATTCTAGTGGACAGAGTTTTTTTATTATTCTGGTTTTTGTTTTGTTGGCTGCTTGAAAGAACAAGAAACTTTCTTTTATGTGTTTTTCACTTTCAGAGGGTTAATTTATCTCTTAGTTCACCTCAGAGATTGATTTGTGACTCCAAAGGTGTTTTAATACAAAAAAACCCAGAAAAAACCAATAAGCAAACAAACCAAAAAAACCCAAACCATTTTTTAAAAACTAGCTAAGTAACACTCTAAGCACTTCTATCCGAGTCTCCTGTGGTTCCAGGTGAACACATCAAAGAATCACCTTCACAAGTTAATCAAACACCACCCTAGGATTTAATAGCACACCTATAGTTCAATTCATCTCTCTTATTCAAAACTGATAAGCTTCCACTTGCTAATATGCACAAAGAGCTCAAGTTTTACTTTTTATACTGTTAAGTTTCTTCCCTTCTATTATTCCAATATTTCATAAAATCTGCTTCCTTCTGTATGAAATCCTAGCTTATTAATATATTCTCCTTTTCTGCCAAGACAGTAAAGCAAGTATTAAATAAAATCATTCCCCAAATCATCACAGAAAATTTTTACTAATGACATCTTTCAATTCTGATCCTTACAGTTTTAACACAAACTGTTATCTCCATTGTAGTCAATCAGTATCCAATTTAAGGCCAAAGCTGGTGAGCTTTATGTTCAAATATTAATTTGAAAGCTTCAGAGTAACCTGTGGGACTCTATAAATTTCCAGCACTCACATAATTTTCTGTATGTTGAAATAAAACAGTAGCAGTTAATTGTTCATAAGTTACACTATTAAAAAAAAATCTTTATTTTATACATGCCACATGCCTTTTCTGTGTTCTGTATAGAAAAACATTATGTAGGCAAAACTGATGCAGCTCCTTTAAAGAGCTTCACAATATATTTATGATCATCTGAGGGAAATCTCATTACTCTGCTGAAAACAGTGACTAAACCCATCTGAGGTAGCAGTAAGTAACAAAATCAGTTGGGAAGGTGACAAATGAAATAGACAAATTTAAGCCTAAAGAAACTGAAATATATTTACTAAGTTCTACATACACTGTATAAAATCATAATTCAAAATGCCTTTAAAAAACAATTTTGATAGCTTCAATTCATACCAAGAAAAAAACTATTACACCTTACAATCAGTTGCAAAAGGTCATATAATTAGTTTACCAGTAGCTTAGTTATTTCACTGCTTGAGCAGATGACCTGGTTTATGCTCATTCTAAATTTCTGATATAGTCTCCAGTCATTGCTCATAGGTCAGTACAGTCCTGTATATTTTTTAAGACTTAATTATCTCAAATTACTCACCACTATTATGAAGGAAATAATACTCAAAGTCATTTTAACCTGAATATATTATTATAAAACCCTTCAAAATAAAGGCCCTCATGGTTCCTCACATAAAATGCAGGAACTGATAATTGCTCACATTTCTAGAGTTCTATCAGACACATAAAAACCAGCAAGTCCAGTGTAATGATGACATTAAATGAGTGATTCTTCACTCCCTATCTGTACATGTCATTTTCCCCACACAATAAAGGAGGACAGTTGACACCTATCCACTTCTTGTCCATTTTGTTCTGACAGAAGCAAAAACTTTTGAAGCAGAAAGCCCAATTATCATATCAAATATTTCAGCTATAATGTAACATTCCTGTATTTACACAATATGCAACATTTCTTTTTTAAACACCCCTTTATTTCTGTATTTATTGCTAAGTATATCCATGGAATGAATCATTAGATTAGCATACATCTTTTTCATGTCTTTCTGAGCCATTTCCTTGTTAAGACAGGTAAACTGAAAATTCAGGGAACAGTCCTAGTCCAGAGAGACTAATAAGCTTATTTTGCTACTCAGCCCATTTCCAATTTTAATGATTTTATTTTACTTTAAAGAAGTCATAGGTTGAAAAACAAAGTAAATAACGTGGCTGTCTCACAACCTCCTCATTGCAACAAAGTAGGTCCAAAACTTTATTTCAAAGCAACTCAGCCTCCATCCTTTCTTTTGTCAGAAGAGTACTAAAAACGCCATCAGTTCACTTATTCCATTAAATCTGTTAATCCATACTTCTATTAGATGGTATTTAAGACTTTGCATAGTTGTGTTTACATTGTGTCATTGATTTCCACTAGCTCTAAGAAAGTGATGTTAACCCTTACATATTCAGTGTTTTTATTTTAAAATTAAACCTACAGTTTTGGTTAAAAGACTCAAGAAAACAATGCTAAAATAATGAACAGTTGTTTATAGGACCCTTTCTACCTCCATCACAAAAAAAATAGATGGAGAAAGAAACTGCAGAAAGTTGTACAAGCAGACATAACTGACTAATAATAGAATAGAATGCTTGATCAACCTCATAGCCTTCTACAGCATAATGTATGGCAGGGCCAATGAAAGGAGAGCAGTGAATATTGTTGATCCCAACTTCACTAAGGCATTCAGCTGTTTCCCATAAAGTTCTCACTGAAAAACTGGTGAAGTACCAACTAGATAAGCGAATAGTAAAGTGTGATGAAAACTGGCTGAACTGCCAGGCCCAGAGGGTGGTGATCAGTTGCACAAAGTCCAGCTGGAGGCCAGTCACTAGCTGTGTGCCCCAGGAATCACTAGTGGGGCCAACACTGTTTAACTTAATGAATGTGCCCTTAGCAGGTTTGCGGATGACACAAAATCAGGAGAGGCTTCCAAGACACCAAATGATTTTGCAGCCATTCAGGGGAACTCAACAGGTTCATATAGGTTGAATTGGTTAATAAGAATCTTTTGATGTTCACCAAACAGAAATGGAAGACACCACTCCCGTGGGCCCCCAGCACTACCAAAATCTTGACTCCAGCACCCAATACAATAGGACATGAGCTGTTGGATATCTCTTACTTCTTTCTGGAAGACCTTAGAAAACAACTCTCCAAGCACTAACTTGTAGCTCAAAGGATTCATTACAATGATGAACAGAGCAAGTTTACAACAGATTATTGTCAAAAACAACCGTTATTCACTTTATTTTGAAAGAAGTTATTATCTGTCATCTCACAATACATGAGTGGTTTAGTCAGCTTTTCTAATTCATAGCATCGTATTGTGAGCACTTAACTTCTAAGTAAGTAATGCATAACATTTTATAATGGTAGATTGGACTTCCAAGACACTCTGGTCATGGAATAAAGTTTACTCCTTTCCATCCATAAACCCTCATCAGCTCAACACACACATACACCTTCTTATTTAAAAATGATGTAAAGTATATTCCATTTCAAACATGTAAGGTAAATTTATGTTATTTAAATTTCTGCTCTCTTCCTTTAGCAGGTAGTAAAAATTCAAATTAACTAAAGGATAAAAATAAATTCTACTTAAATCTTATATATTTTTCACCTAATATATATTTTTAAAGTGTGCTTTAAATATGTATAATGATAAGGACAACATCTAGGCCTATATTACTTCAGAGGAGAAATATCATCTGTTTTTTATCCTCCAATTTAAAATTCAATATAAAGTTATAGTCAAATTTTTACATATAATTGAAGAGGGATTGCTTCAATGCAGTAATAGAAAGCATAATTTGGGGGGATGCTATATTTTTCATAAAGCAGATTAGAAACATGCACACAGAAAGAGCCTCGGTGCAGCTGAGGCTCTTTTGTCACTTGGGTACCCTCTCACTTGAAGGCATCATATTTATTTCATTAAAACCAAATCAAAACAGAGAAAAGGTGTTATGGAAATTCAAACTTACAAATGGGTGGCTAGCAGGTGATCTGTAGTATACTTTCATTTGTGAGTCCAAATTTATTATTTACTATTATTTTAGTATGACACTTAATTACCATGGTTTATTACCACTATTTTATGTTAAACACAAATAGTCATCATATATATTAACATTTTATGTGTACAAATATGTTCATATCCACATATAAGCAGAGAAAATTAAACAACAAATGCCCTCAGCTTTTCTAGAAAATCAGCTGGAGTGTATAATCATGTTTTAGAAAAATAAACATTTACATACCCCAGTGGCAGAATGATGAAGTTCTACATTTCCTCACTTTTCAGAGCTTCAAAATAATAAAAAAAAAAACAAAAACCTCTTTACAAGGAAAAAAAGGTTAGTGTACGACATTACTAAGAACGCTAGGTAGAACTGAATGAGGCTGAAAGCTGTTAATCCCTTTTCTGGCACTTTGTCTTCAGTATGCAAATTTGAGGCTGAAATCAACTGCAATTTCTTAGTCTTAGTGTTTTGGCAATTTCTTGATAAGGTAGTTTCTTCTACCACTTTAATCCGTTCTTTTAAAATAATATGTCATTTTACATTTTTACCATTGTCCACATTAAAAAAAAAAAGACCTTCCTGGACTTTTTATTGGGCAACAAAAAATGAAGCAATCAAGTCAAATGTAAAGAGAATTATTGAAGAACCACAAATATAATGTGTGAAATCTTATAACCTTTAATGGCTATCATAAAGTCTTGTATGTGCTTACCTTCTGTCTGTCTACATATGCTTAGAACTAGTGAGGCCTATCACGGTGTCCTAGTATAAAACTGTGGCATAAAGTAATCTGC